>JAJIBD010016410.1:0-26537 GCA_021461705.1 Cryptotis parvus | reverse complement strand
AGCCAGTGTCTCTTTCTCTTTTGTAAGCGCAGTAGGAAAACCCAGGAAGTTGCACAAGATGCAGTGGGCGCGATAATGCTGCCACAGTCAGAAGACACCTCATCCATCTTTTTTCTTTTTTTGGTCTTGAGGTTGTTGTTCAGGGGGCTATTCCTAGCTCTGTGCTCAGGAGCGACCCCTAGTGGTGCTTTGGGGGACTACATGGTGCTGGAGATTGGAACTGGGCTCATCGCTATCACTATCACTATCTTCCCGTTGATCATCTATTTGCTAGAGCGGGCACCAGTAATATCTCCATATGTCCTGTCTCATGCTAGTAGAACCCAAAGGCATCCGCTTGCTCAAGGAACATAAAGAGCCTCAAACCATTATATTAGGTCATGGGAATGACCTAATATAAATGTTACTGGTATTTGGCATATCAAAGGCGACACGAGCAGCTTGCCAGGCTTGCCGTGTGGGTGGCATACTCTTGTAGTCACCTCTAAATAAAGCAATTATTGATGAACCGCGCGGCCGCTAGTGGCCGCGCGAGCCGGGCTGTGATAGTCTGGTCTGCTGGGTGGGCTCATCAGGATGCGGGAAGGAGAGCTCCCACCCTCTAATCTGTTTTTTGTAATCTCTTCCCCACAGTTTGGTCTCTGTCCTCCAAAATTGCCTTGCCTTGTCTTTCTTCTGTCTTGTCTTTGCTCTGGCTCCTCAGCCTTTTGTTCTGTTCCTTTCAGCCATCCTTCACCGTGCAGTGGCTGGTGCATGGAGTCAGTGAGCTTGGCTGAGTGCCCCAAATATGGTCAGCTAGGGGCACGTCACCCGTAAAACACTCTGAAACGAGGCTGCCTGGCCCCACTCAGGGTCACGTCTGCTCCGCAGCTTGGAGCAGCCGCAGTGGCCAGGTCCTCGCGGACAATCTGTTTCCTCACCTCTGTAATGAATCTTCGTCCCCTGGGAGATTTGCTCAGCCAGGAGTGCTTCAGCCCTGGCTCGCCCCGGTTCTTCCAGCCCTGCTGAATTCACACTAGGTTGTTTTCCTCTAACTCTTCTCCCAGCCACATGCTGGTTCCCCCTAATTTCCTTTTAAAAAAACACATTCATATGCCACCAGAGAGCTGGGGCAGTGGACCAAGCTCAGGCTTTGCATGTGGGGGGACCCAGGATTGACAGCTGGTGGTGCCACATAGTCCCCTGAGCACTGCCCAGAGCAGCCCCCATGCAGCGAGCCAGCAGTAGCCCCTGACTATCACTGGGAGACTCAAAAAAACATATAGGGCCGGAGCGATAGCCCAGCCGGTAGGGGCGTTTGCCTTGCACGCAGCCGGCCTGTGCCGGCCCTGGGTTCGATTCCCGGCATCCCATATGGTCCCCCGAGCACTGCCAGGAGTAATTCCTGAGTGCAGAGCCAGGGTAACCTCTGAGCGTCGCCGGGTGTGACCCAAAAAGCAAAAAAAAAAAAAAAAAAAAAACATATAAACACAAGCAGTAAGAAATAAAAGCAATCCATGAGTATGAGGCGGGAGAGCTGGGCAGGCCGGAGCTCAGGGCTCATTCCTGACACCACATGATTCCTCCAGTACCTCCAGGAGTGACCCCTCCCTCCCACCATGCTGACCTCAGGCTGGCACTGAGCCCTTCCACGTGTGGCCCCTCCAAATTTATCCGTATGGATTCACCCTTTTCAAGATTCCAAAGTGTTGTATACCATTATTTTCTCCATGTTCTTTTAGTGGGCTGAGGTCCTACCTGGTGGTGCTCGGTGCTTGCTCCTGGCTCTGCGCTGAAGGAGCTCTCCTTGTGGTCCTTGGGGGACCCTGTGCAACGCTGGGAGTCCAGGCAGGGTCAGCTACTGCAAGGAAGCACCTCACCTCTGACTATCCCTCTAGCCCCATCTTTTTTAATTTCCTTCTAGATTTTAATTTTACAAAGTAGCAAGCTTCTGATTATAACTAAAATCATGTAGCTATACTATGCATTCAACATTTTTTTTTTGCTTTTTTTGGGTCACACCCGGCAACGCTCAGGGGTTTCTCCTGGCTCTGCACTCAGGAATTACTCCGGCGGTGCTCGGGGACCATATGGGATGCCGGGGATCGAACCTGGGCCAGCACTGGCTGGCAGCGTGCAAGGCAAACGCCCTACCCGCTGGACTATCCTCCAGCCCCCCAGTTAACATTTTTTGATGCCTAGATTTTTAAAAAATTTTATTATACCACCATGAGATATATAATTATAAAGCTTTTCATGATTGGGTTTCAGTCATACAGTGTTCAGCACCCATCCCTCCACCAGTGCACATTTCCCAGCACCAGTGTACCCAGAATCCCCCTCCTCTTCTCTCTCTCTCTCTCTCTCTCTCTCTCTCTCTCTCTCTCTCTCTCTCCCCTCTTGTTTTTTTTTTTTTTTTTGCTTTTTGGGGTCACACCCGCGGCACGCTCAGGGGTTACTCCTGGCTCTGTACTCAGGAATTACTCCTGGCTGTGCTCGGGGGACCATATGGGATGCCGAGGATCGAACCCGGGCCGGCACAGGCCGGGCGTGCAAGGCAAACGCCTTACCCAAGGGCTATCGCTCCGGCCCCTCTCTCCCCTCTTGAACATTGTGTCTAGCCCCATTTTTGGGGGAGAGGTACACCTGTACATGTCAGGGCTTACTCCTGGTCCTTTGCTCAGGGCTCACACCCAGGAGGTCTTCCAGCTCCTTTGTGAAGCTGGCGATGGAGCTGGGCTTACCCGTGAATGGGGTCTGGATCCGCAGCACCCTCCTCCGTGTTCCAGCTTCTCCCCAGGGCCGCACACACCTGCCCCCTGCCCGCCTATTCCTTCCTGTGACCACACCACACTGTGTCTGTCCTGCCCGTTCTGTTGGGGTTGTTGGGCTGTTTCCACTTGGGGGCTGTGAAGGACCCATGCCCGGGTGCCCTCTGTGTGCATGTGTGCTCAGGCGTCAGCATCTGCTCCCGGGACTCGAGGCTCCCAGCACGGAGTGGCTGGTCATGCGCTGCTTCCAGCCTTACGGGCAGGAGGAACTGCCAAGGAAAGCTCACGCACTATTTGTATGCTCTTCTTTCTATTTTGTTTCAGCCATTGCGTGATGTCAGAGCCAGTTTTAGCGCGGCGGGTGCCCCACGGCTGCTGGTGGGCTGGCTGGAGCCCACGTGCTGGCCCCTGGCGTGGGCAGTGGGACGAAGTGAGACTTCTTTTCTGGGTGTGCTGGGCACACGCTTACTGGCGGGTGCCGTGGGGATCCCTCAGGCCTGTTTCCGGCAGGGCTGGTGGCAATCCCCCTTAGGACACTCTTTGCTTTTTTTTTGGGGGTAACACCCGGCAATGTTCAGGGGTTACTCCTGGCTCTGCACTCAGGAATCGAACCCGGGTTGGCCATGCAAACACCCTCCCTGCTGTGCTGTCACTCCCGCCCCCTTAGGCCACTCTTGTCTGTGTTTTTGGAGGGAGGGCCCTGGCCTGGTGGTGCTAGGGGGCTACTTCTTGCTCTGTAGTTTGTATGTGGGGGCTTCTCCCAGCCTTGCTCAGGGGACCAGGTGGTTTCAGGTCCCCACAATGCAGAGGCACCTGCCCGAACCCCTGAGCTGTCTCACCAGTCTCACTTCAGCTACTGTTTAAAGTGCCGTTTGAGGGGCGGAGCAATAGCACAGCGGGTAGGGCGTCTGCCTTGAATGCAGTCAACCCGGTTCGATCCCGGCATCCCATATGGTTCCTCAAGCACCGCCAGGAATAATTTCTGAGTGCAGAGCCAGGAGTAACCCCTGAGCATCGCCGGGTATGACCCACCCAAAAAGCAAAAATTAAAAAAATTCCGTTTTACTCGGATCACTCTTGCTTTGCATGTGGCAGACCCTGCTTTGCTCCCTGGCACCACATGGGGCACAAAATCCCTCCAGGGCTGACCTCTGAACCCTCTGACCTCTGCCCTTGGTCGGGTCCCCTGAAAAACACCTGCCCCTCAAAAAAAAAAAAAAAAAAGGAAAAGCAAACAGGGGAATTCCAAATAGTTCTTTGTTTATTTGTTTGCTCCTGGCAGTGCTCAGCGCTTACTCCTGGCTCTGCGCTCAGGAATCACTCCCGCGGTGCTGGGGACCATTATCTTACTGACTTCTTGTTGCACACTGACCCTGCAGATGCCCGTCTGTATTCCTCGCCTGCAGTCTCTCTCTGCTTCTTCCACTTCCCTTTGCCTCTCTGCCCTTTGCGGCAGCTGTGGTGATGGCAGAGCATGGCACTGGGTGGCCTGGGGTCACAGTGTATGGACACTGATCCTTGGGGCTCACCCCCCGGCCACGAGCCCCAGACAATCTCCCCCTGTTCTGGCCCTGTCCTTCCTCCCTGCCACCTGCCCAAGCCCCCTGGTTGGCACCCTCGACACTGTGTCCCTGCCATCTGACCTTGCCTGTGAGCATCCCCAGCAGTGCTCAAGGCTTAATCCTGGCTCTGTGCTCAGCGTTCACTCCTGACTGGGGCTGGGAACCTGGGAACTGTTTGCCGGCTGAGGATTAAACCACTTCAACTGGGGTTGGCAAACAGAACAAATCATTTGTAACTGGAGATTAAACCCGTTGGCCACCTGCAAGGCCAGCACCTGTCCCCTGACGGATTCTGATCCTGGCCTTGCAGGGACAGCTCTGCCCCAGGTTTGGGTTAGCGGATGGCCCAGGGCAGTGCTGCCCACCTCCTCCCAGAGAATGGCCACATGGTCCCCACTCCATTCCCAGGGTTAATGAGGGGGGGGGGAGAGGGATTCCGAGCCCCACCGTGAAGAAGCTGGATAAGAACTTTCTTCCCCAAAGCCTTCCTGGGCTTCCTTTCCCTGCCCCCTTCCAGCATGTGGGCCCATTATAGCACTCGTCACTATGGACGGAGCCTGAGGCTGTGGGGGACCCTCCCAGAGGCTGTTGGCTCTGGGAGCTTTTTGGGTGGCTGAGGCCCATGGGCAGGCTGGGCTCCAGGTCTGTGCTGACGAGGGTGCCCCTCCGCCCAGGTCTCTCGCTGGTGGTGGGCTTGGTCCTGTACATCTCCAGCATCAACGACGAAGTCATGAACAGGCCCAGCAGCTCCGAGCAATACTTCCACTATCGCTATGGCTGGTCTTTCGCCTTCGCTGCTTCCTCCTTCTTGCTCAAAGAGGTGATGTGTGCTCGGGGTCCAGAGTCCGGTGTTCAGGGGTGGCTGGGGTCTGGGGAAAAGGGGAGAGGAGAGTGGGGCGCTAGTGTCAGAGTCTGAGGGGAGGAGGCTGGGGCCTGGACTCTGGGTGTGAGGGAGGAGGGCTGGAGGGTCTGGGCTCGGGTCAGATGGAGGAGAGACTGAGGGGCTGGCTCTGAGGGAAGGCGGCCCCAAGAGTTGGAAGTCTGGTGCGGAAGGACAGGACTTGGCACCGGCCCTTTTGACCCTGACCCTGCCTGGCCACAGGGGGCGGGCGTGATGTCCGTGTACCTGTTCACCAAGCGCTATGCAGAGGAGGAGATGTACCGCCCGCACCCCGCCTTCTACCGCCCGCGTCTCAGCGACTGCTCCGACTACTCCGGTCAGTTCCTGCAGCCAGAGGCGTGGCGCCGCGGCCGCAGCCCTTCGGACATCTCCAGCGACGTGTCCATCCAGATGACGCAGAACTACCCTCCTGCCATCAAGTACCCCGACCACCTGCACATTTCCACCTCTCCGTGCTGAGCGCCGCCCCGCGGAGCTCCCCGCCCCGCTCCTCGCCGCGCCCCTGCCTTACCTGGGACCCCGCGAGCCCGCCCCTCCGGAACGGGCGGCCCCGGCTCCAGGCCCCGTGCCTCGCCGCATCTCCCTCTCATTGGCCTCTGACCTCGGTGGCTCCGCCTCTCCTTTTCGCATCGCCATATCATTGGCCTCTGACCTCAGTGGCTCCGCCCCTGCACGCCTTTCCCCGCCCCTTTCGGATTCCCGTCCGGCTCCCGGCTCAGTGCAGCCAGCATCCCTCCGCGGCTCCCCGACCTGCTGCAGGGCTGGAAGAGCGGGTTCCGGCAGCCGATAGGAATGCCAGCCATCCCTCTCCCCTCGCCCTGATTTCTCCCTTTCTCGTCCAGTCCCCCTCACATTGGCTGCGGGGTGCAGTGCTGGGGGCCGCCTGACTCTTCCCGCAGCTCCGGGGCCGGGGATCCGCCTTGCTGGTCCTCCTGCACCCCGTCCTTTTTCCATGACCCTGGGGGCGCCGTCTGACGGATCTCCCCGCTGTCCAGGCTGTCCTCGGCTTCCCTTCCCTTGCCGCCCCGGTCCACCGCGCCAAGCACCGCCTGGGGACACCCAGCCCGTACCCCCACCATGCGGAGGGCCGTAGGCTGGAGGAGATTCTCTCCACGTCCACACCTGTGCCCGCCTCTTCTCCCTCGGCGCCCTGTCGGGGGAGGGGAGAGGACAGTAGCGAGGGCGCTGCCCCCCCACCTCGAAGTCTTCCATTTTCTGACACTCCCCTCATTGAAGCCCCCCTCCCCATCTCAGACCCCCCAACTCTGGCCTCTTTCAAGGGTCCGTCCGCCCCCTTGGGCAGATTCGGAGGTGGAGGGGAATTCCCAGAAACTCGCCAGTACCCCCTTGTTAGGGGAGTGGGTGAGGTAGCACAGTCGTACACGGAACCAGAGGGGCCCCGGGAGGGAGGGCAGGGCAGGGCGGGGCGGGGGGCTTTTAGTTCGCATCTCTGGGCGGGAGGGGTGGGGAGTGCCGCAGTTAACCTGACTTCATGCAGCGATTTTTAACGAAGCTGAGGGGGGGGGGGGGGGGGGGGGGGGCGGGGGCCTGGCTCTGTTATTTACCGTGTATCATATGTAAATACCGACAGAAACTTCAATAAACTTTATTTCAAACAAGTCTCCGCCTGCCCAGGGTGGGGTGGGGATTGAACACCCAGGGTCTCTGTCCCAGGAACCTAAAAGGGTTAGACATATACATTGGATGGGGACCACACCACGCTGTGCTCAGGGTTTACTCCGGGCTTTAAACTCAGGGATCAGGGCCTCAGGGCCGGAGTGATAGCCCAGCGGGTAGGGCGTTTGCCTTGCACGCGGCCGGCCTATGCCGGCCTGGGTTCGATTCCTGGCATCCGGGATCAGGGCCGGAGTGATAGCCCAGCAGGTAGGGCATTTGCCGCTTGTAGCCGGCCCATGCCGGCCAGGTTCCATTCCCCGCATCCCATGTGGTCCCCAAGCACCGCCAGGAGTAATTCTTGAGTGCAGAGCCAGGAGTAACCTGAGCATTGCTGGGTGTGACCCAAAAATAAATAAATAAATAAATAGATAGATAAATAAATAAATAAATAAATAAATAAATGAAGGAATAAATAAATAAAAATAAACTCAGGGATCAGGGGTCTGAGCGGTAGCCCAGCGGGTAGGGTGTTCGCCTTGCACACAGCCCACCTGGGTTCGATCCCGGCATCCCATATGGTTCTCAAGCACCACCAGCAGTAATTTCTGAGTGCAGAGTCAGGAGTAACCCTTGAGCATTGCTGGGTGTGACCCAAAAAGAAAACAAAATTAAGGATCACTCCTGGCAGCCTGGGGTGGGGGGGTTCACATAGGGGGATCAAACACAGGTTAATCCTGTGCAAGGTCAATGCCCTCCCCGGTCCTATCTCTCCTAACTGTAATCCAGCATTTCAGCAAGCGGAAGGGAAGTCTCAGGGTTCGCACAGATTGTCAACTCACAGCAAGCCCCGAGAGAGCCTTCTCACTCCCTCCATCCTCAACTCTCTCCCCCAGCCAGCACCAGGTGAGCAAGACACTGCTTTGGTGTTGCAGATCGGGACTCCTGTACAGCGCCAGGGAGGGAAGCCGGGTACATCCAGGGTCCAAACAACAGCTGCTGTTTATTGTAAACATGCTGGGATTGCTTTACTCCAAGGCGTTCCCAGTAGCCCTGAACAGAGGAACCGTGTCTTGCACATGCATGTGCCGCTCATGCACACGCTACACGAGAATGCATTCACACGTGAGCAGGAGGATGTGCACACACATGCACGAGCAGGACCGTGCACACATGTTCACGTGCAGGCACACACATGCAGAAGCACAGATGCATGTGTGGTGCCAGGCACGGCGGAGAGCTCACAATAGTGATTTCTCTCTCCACTCACTGAAGGACTGAAAAGAGCCAACAAGTTTGATAAAGGGCTCCTTAAAGGTGCATTAAGGGCCGAAGCGATAGCCCAGCGGGTAGGGCATTTGCCTTGCACACGGCCGGCCCATGCCGGCCATGGTTCGATCCCCGGCATCCCATATGGTCCCCGAGCACTGCCAGGAGTTCCTGAGTGCAGAGCCAGGAGAAACCCCTGAGCATCGCCGGGTGTGACCCAAAAAGCAAAAAAAAAAAAAAAGGTGCATTAATAAAGAGCTCATTAAAAGGGGCACAGACAGCGTTCAAAGTGCCCTACAGGTACTTTGTGAAGGCCTGGGCTGGATCCCCAGCAATGCTACACCACCATGCTTGGTGCATCCAAATTCCAGCTAGAAGAAGGAGAGAGAGAGGAGAGAGAGAGAGAGAGAGAGAGAGAGAGAGAGAGAGAGAGAGAGAGAGAGAGAGAGAGAGAGAGAGGGCAAATTAATTGCAAAGGAAGCAGCTAGTTTTTCGGTCCTTTGCCTGATCTAGATTTAGCTTCTCCGAGGCCGCTCAGAGCTTCCCCTAACCACCACGGGATTGATCAGGCTCGCTCAGGGTATCAGCTTTTAATCCATATGACCAGCTTTTAATCCATATGATCATTGGATGCTCCCAACTAGTTGCAAACTAGCTCATTCCAACGAGCCCTGTTTTCTAGAAGGAGAAACTGAGGCTTCAGGGACAAGGACGCCCAGCAGGCGGGGTGCCAGCAGCACCTGACGTTGCTTCTCTCTGCTGCTGGTGCGTCACTACCAGAAACTGGATGCAAACTCATCCTGCGACCTTGAGCCAGTGTTTTTAACTCTGGGACTTCGCTTTCCTTCCTGTAAAAACAAAACAGCTGAGAAAGGGGGAGGCTGGGCCAGACTAACTTCGAATCTCTTCGGAGGCCATCCAAGCTGGAGCTGGGCGAGCGACAGGGTGGGTGTTCAGCGGGGTCACATCCCCCGGAGGATATTCTGAGTCATTCGCAATCAGTTCAGGAGTTTCTGGAGCTCATACTAGAGACTTGGGGTAGCAAATGTGTTTCTGATTTATTGTTGAGCGGCTCCCCAGAGGCTGCCAGGGGCTGCCCCCACCGCTGGGCGGAAAGGGCTATCCAGATTGTTGCCGCTGCCTGCCACTGGTTCTATTGGTGCTGTCTGTCTGCAGGCTGGTTCTTCCTTTGTGGCATGGCCTTGGCTAGTTGCTTTTGTTTTGGTTTTGTTTTGTTCATTTTGGGGCCACATCTGGCAGGGGAATCTATGAGGTGCCAGGGATTGAACCTGGGTTAGCCACATGCAAGGCAAGTGTTGCACCCACTGTACTATGGCTCCCACCTGTTCTGCGTTTTGAGTCACACACCGGGCAGGGCAGCAAGTCTTTTAATCTGGTGGGTAGACCCAGCAGTGCTCAGGCATCACTTCTGGCGGACGCTGGGGATCATATGGGGTGCCAGGGATCGAACCTGGGTTAGCTGAGAGCAAAGCAAGTAATGCTTTTCCCACTGGCCCCTTTTTCTTCTTTTCCATTTAAAAGGAATGTTGTACGGCCAGAGCAACAGCACAGCAGGTAGGGCTTACGTTGCATGCACCCGACCAGGGTTGGGTCTGCAGTACCCCATACAGTCCCCTGAGTACCACCAAGAGTGATTCCTGAGCACAGAGCCAGGAATAAGCCTGAGCATCACCAGGTGTGACCCAAAACCTAGAAACCAAAACAAACCAAAGGGGTGCTGTAGAAAGTCATTCTGCTTTCATCTCCTGACTCGAAATCCCTCTCCCCTTTGGGAGTGTGGGGTCAAAAAATACTATGTGCTGGGGCCAGAGCAATAGTCCAGTGGGTAGGCCATTTGCCTTGCGTGGCCAACCCAGGTTGTATCCCCGGCATCCCATATGGTCCCCGAGCACCGCCAGGAGTAATTCCTGAGTGCAGAGCCAGGAGAAACCCCTGAGCATCGCCAGGTGTGATCAAAAAAGCAAAAAAAAAAAAAAAAAAAAAGAGTAAAATAAAATACTATGTGTACAGTGGCCTTGCATGTGGCGACCCTGATCAGACCCCCCCCCCAGCACTGCGTGGTCCCCAAGTTTGAGTACTGCCAGGAGAGCCCCCTGGGCATAGAGCCGGGGGAAGTCCTTACACCGGTGTGTCCCAAACCTTCCCACACCCTCACCTGTGCTTTGTGTACACTGAAACACTGCTGTGGGGGTTGAATTTCCCCCCCACATACACACACAGATACACACATGCATGGACACACAGACATACAGGGCATATCACGCTGATCAACACAGTGTTCATCACAGCTCACGCACATCTCCTTGTCATTTCACGGGTCCCACTTGCAATCCAGCTGTGGCACTTGAGTAAAGTCTTGCCCCCTGGACCCCCCGACCCCACATCATGGCCAGCCTTTAATGCTCATTATATAAGACCAGGTTGTTTTCCAGGACTTCACAGTGACAACAGTTTGCATAAATTAATTGCTTAATTTATTGGGTGTTTTTATTATGTGTCATCCACTTTGCATTCAGTGACCCAAGGAATTGATGCTTTATCATCCCAGCTTTATAGGTCTCTCTCTCTCTCTCTCTCTCTCTCTCTCTCTCTCACACACACACACACACACACAGAGATTCATTAATTTTCTTCTAGTCACACAGCATGTAAGTAGTTAGGCTAAGATTTAGAACCTGAGTCTCCTGAGCTGACTGTGCTGGACCTCTTGGTTCTATCCAAATCTTCACATATGCAGAGACCTCAGGGATCCACCGAATGTCGAGCAGCCTTTCCCCACAGTGCTCATTTACCTGACACCAGTGCTCCTTCTCAAAGTGTGATTCAGGGACTCCAGGATGTCATCAGGACCTGTTTGGGGACCCACAAGGTCAGAGAGGTCAAGGCCATTTTGCTCCCTCCCCTTTCTCCCTCTCTATTTCTCTCTTTCTCCCTCCCTGCCTCCCTTCCTTCCCTATCTCGTTCGCTCTCCTTTTTTCTCTCTCTCTTTCTTTCTCTCTTTCTTTCTCTCTCTCTCTCTCCCTCCCTCCCCTCCCTTTCTTCCTTCCTGTCTGTCTGTCTTTCTTTCTCTCTCCTTACAGTGCAGTCTAGTTTATTTTTTTCAATAATTTAGGCACCAAAAAGACAGTACCAAGGTTAAGGCACCTACCTTATATGCAACTGATCTGGACTGGACCCCTGGCACCACACATGGCTCCCCGGAGCCCTAGGAGTGATCACTGAGCACAGAGCTGGCAGCAGTTCCTGTGAAGCCCCCGACAGCCCCAGTGGTGCTAGAGCTGGAATCCAGGACCTCCTGAAAAGCGGTTTCTGCCTTTGTGCCCGGGCCTGAGCAGCATGACAAGCACATCCAGGTACCGTTTTCTTTTCTCTCCTGAAGCCAGGGGGCCCAAGTCCTGGAGGATGCACGAGAGAACCCAAACATCTTCCATGAGCCTGAACATGGAATACACTTCAAAAGGTGGGGCTGAGATGGCACAGGGTTAGGCGCCTTGCCTTAGCCCAGCCCATCAAGGTTTGGTCCGGAGCCCTGTCCCATGGTCAGGAGTGATCTCTGAGTACTGGCCAAGAGTCAGCCCTGAGCATCACTGCATGTGGCCCACCTCCTCCCCTCAGAAACAAAACAAAAACAAAACCAACCAACCAACAAAGCCAGTGCCAATATATTTTCTGTTTGGAAAACTAGATTTTTCCAGTAAAAGAGTTGGTTATGTAACCTTGTGATGGGTTATGCCTCTTTTATGTAAATAAACATATGTTCTTGAACCTTCTGTCTGTGGGTACTGAAGTTGCTGACAGGGCCCATCTCATACATAACGAAAGCTCTTGGTGGCTCCTCTCTAAGTTTTAAGCACAGGGGCAGAAAAATCTAAGCTTGGCGGCTGAAAACAGGAGGTGACCGATCAACTGCTGCGAAGAACCTCGTTTATATATATTAAAAACACTGTGATTTACAAAGCTGTTCATTATACAGTCGTTTCAGGCTCTTAGTGCTTATCTTTACATTTTTTTCCGGATCTCTTTTTTTTTGTCTTTTTTTTTTTTAATCAGCATTCCTGGAATGGAGATGATTTATTTCAGCTGTAAACTTATCTTCATTACAAACCCGACGCCTAGCCAGGAATGTTGAGCACGGAAGAAGCAGCCGTAGGAAGAAGAAGGGGCGAAATTCCTCTTCCTCTCTTCTTCGGCTCAGTACAGTTCCCAAGGGGGAAAGACGGGCAGTCACTGCCCCCTGGCCAGGTGTGGGGGAGTTTTGCCCTGGGGGCATGTCAGGGTGCTGTGAGTGGTTGAGGAGGACCGCACTGAGAGAGCTCAGGGCACACTTCTGCGTCCTATCCTGCCACGCTCCATGCCTACAGGACTTGTAATTGAGGCAATTCCAGCCACACACCAGGGCTCTACCCAGCACTGCTTGCAAGCACAGTACCAGGAATGGATATTGGGGTCTTGCATATGTGCCCTGATATGAACCATCTCCCCAGCCCCTCTTGCCTTTATCACCTTTATTGCCTTTATTACCTTGCTCTGGGATCACTCCTGGCAGTGCTCAGGGAACCACTTCTGGTGCTGGGATCAAACCAGGGTGATTGCCAGAGAGATAGCACAGTGGGTAGGGCATTTGCCTTACATGTGGAGGGCCAGGTTTGATCCCCAGCATCCCATATGGTTCCCTGATCACTGTCAGGAGTAATTCCTGAGTGTAGAGTCAGGAGTAACCCCCTGAGCATTGCTGGGTGTGATCCAAAACAACAACAATAACAACAACAGGGGCGAGCGATAGCCCAGCGGGTAGGGCGTTTGCCTTGCACGTAGGCCGGCCTGTGCCAGCCCAGGTTCAATCCCCGGCATCCCATATGGTCCCTCGAGCACCACCAGGAGTAATTCCTGAGTGCAGAGCCAGGAGTAACCCCTGAGCATTGCTGGGTGTGACCCAAAAAGCAAAAAATAATGATAACAATAACAACAACAAATGGAGCTGGCCACATGCAAGACAAGTGCCATAACCTCTAGGCTGTCTCTCTGGGTCCTAAGTTATTGCTTTTGTTTTGTTTTGAGGCTATACCCAGTGGTGCTCAGAGCTTACTCCTGATTCTGCACTGAGGGATCTCTCCTGGTGGGGCTTGGGGAGCCCTACGCAGTGCTGGGGATCAAACCTGGGTCACTCACATGAGAAGCAGGAGCTTTAACCCCTGCACCTCTCTCCAGCCCCCAGAATACCCTTTTCCACAGAATTTCACGGAAGGACTTTACGACGGCTGGCAGGGCCACTGGGGGGTCTGGCGGTGTCTCAGGACACTGCTTTCAGAAGGGGGTTACTAATAGGGTGCCCCTCGGCCTCCTCAAGGACTTGAAAACTAAGATCTCTCAGGGAGGCCAGGGAGGGGACGCTAAACTCAGGCCACCTGACTCTGCACTGGAATATTTCAGCTTCACCCTGAATGAGGACGACTCAGAAATGCTGATCTTGTCTTCCGGGGACAGCGGGGAAAACACGCAGTGCCCCTCCCCCTGCGCTCTTGAGAAAACACAAAGACTCCAGCTGCTGGTGATGAGAAGCTGAGCACTGAGGCTCGAGCACCTGGGGACCGCATTCAGGATCGGGGTGGACACGGAGAGAAGCTGGAATGGGCTGCTAGAGGGTGGACCCCGAGAACATGTGTCACTGTTCACCAAATCACTCATTCTTTCATCCACTTCCCATAGGTCCGTCCACCCATCCAACCTTTGGGCACCAATGGACGTCCTGTCCACCACGGCTGAGCTCTAGGGGAACACATATGTGCATCCTACCTGTGCTCCCATCCCGCTGGGGCAAATGGTGGACATGCTGCGGGTGGGCTATGCCAGGGGCAACATAGTGCATGGTGGAAACTCAGCAGCCCAGATGCTGCTGTGGGAAGTCTGGGAGGGCTTCCTGGAGGAAGGGCCATCAGCATCAAGAGCAGGTAGAGAATTAGTCCTGTGGTGTAGTGAAAGAAGGGGATCCAGGCAAGAGCACCCCACACTGCCCGCTCTGAACATGAACAGCGTAAAGGAACTGGGCAAAGGCCATGGTAGGAGCTCAGGTTTTCTCCCAAGGCTATTGAGGGGGTCCCAGGAGTTTTGTTGGGTTGGGGACAATACCCAGGGTCTACTCTGGGTGGTATTCAGACAGCAGGCAGTGGAGCCAGGGCTCCCACAAGCAAACTCTGCATCCACATCAGTGCTAGCTCCCACCCCTGCCCCAGAGAATATTCTGCTTGTTGAATGAATTGGTCGGGGCCACAGCTGGCAGTGCTCAGGGGGGCCATTGGGCTTCTGCACCCTGATCAGGACTGCGGCTGCAAACAAGGCAAGTTCCTTCCCTACTAACCATCTCTCGGCGTGCCACCCCCCAGGAGAATTTCTTTTTTCTTTATGGGTCACACCCAGCAATGCTCAGGGGTTAGTCTTGACTCTGCACTCAGGAATTACTCCTGGCGGTGCTCGGGGGACCATATGGATGTCAGGGATCAAATCAGGGTTCAGTCTCATGCAAGGCAAACGCCTACCCGCTGTGCTATCACTTGGGCCCAGGAGAATCTTATTTATTTAGATTTGGGCCACACCTGGCAGTGCTGAGGGCCTACTCCTGACTCTGCTCCAGGCTCCCTCCTGAAGGTCACCTGGGCACTGTGAGCGGTGCTGGGAATGGATGGAGGGAGGTGGGCTGTGTGAGGCGAGGGTCTTTGCCCTGTCCCGGGTTTAGCTCCACCCCGCCTGGGAGGACCATGGGCAGAGGAGGAACTGGCAGGTTATGGAAGTCAGAAAGAGCTTTTGGGGCGGTGGGAAAGTCTGGATGGAAGGAGGCGAGTCTAGGGCTGCATCTGGGAGAGCGGGAGCAAAGATGTGGAGGCCGCCTGGTCTCCCGGTGAGAGGGGGACGCTGGGTGGCCTTCATTGTGTGATGTCTCAGCAGGCGTGTCCAGGCCTACCTCTCAGCAAGAAATGGCAGTGGGTAGGGCGTTTGCCTTGCACACGGCCGGCCTGTGCCGCCCGGGTTCGATCCCGGCATCCCATATGGTCCCCCGAGCCGGCTAGGAGTAATTCCTGAGTGCAGAGCCAGGAGAAACCCCTGAGCATTGCCGGGTGTGACCCAAAAAAAGCAAAAAAAAAAAAAAAAAGAAAGAAAGAAAGAAAGAAATGGCCCCAGAAGCACCTTCTCTCATGGCCCCTAGTCCCTAGGACATGTTCTGAGAAGCGTCACATGTTCTGAGAAGTATCCCCCATAGGATGGCCAAGGGGCTGGCCTTGGTGTCCTTCCCCTGCCATGACCATATCACAGTGTCCAGGGGTCAGGACACAGCTGTGTTCTGTGCTCAGGGTCTCACAAGGCTGAAAAAGGGGACCTGGGAGAGCTGCTGAAAGGGCTGGAACATTACAGCCTTCATGAGGAGAAAGTACGACTTTATTTATTTATTTTTTATTTTTCATTTTTCTTTTTGTTTTTTTTGGGGTCACACCCGGCAATGCTCAGGGGTTTCTCCTGGCTCTGCACTCAGGAATTACTCCTGGCTGTGCTCAGGGGACCATATGGGATGCCGGGGTTGGGGATTGAACCCGGGCCGGCATGGGCCGGCGGCATGCAAGTCAAAGGCCCTACCTGCTGGGCTATCGGTCTGGCCTGAAAGTATGGCTTTAATCCCAGGGGCCGGAGCGATAGCCCAGCGGGTAGGGTGTTTGCCTTGCACGCGACTCGCCCCATGCCGGCCCGGTTCGATCCCCGGCATCCCATATGGTCCCCTGAGCAACGCCAGGAGTAATTCCTGAGTGCAGAGCCAGGAGTAACCCCTGAGCATTGCCAGGTGTGACCCAAAAAGCAAAAAAAAAATAATCCCAGTATATCATGAGGTCACCTGAGCACTGCCAGGAGCAGCTCACAGCACCTCTGGGGATGCCCAAACACCAACATAAAAAATAAAAGATTGGAGAGGAGAGGTTGGAGCAACACCCAGTGTTGATTACTGCTTACTCCTCGCTCTGTGCTCAGGGATCCCTCGTGGCAGTGCTTGGGGGACCATATGGAATGCCAGGGAAACCCAGATTGACTGCATGCAAGGCAAACGCACTCCCGGCTGTACTAATGCTCTGACCCCTAACTGTATGTTTATTTGGGGGTTTAGTTTGGAGCCACACCCAACAGCACTCAGGAGCTCTTCCTAGCTGTGCGCAGCAGTGACCTCGCAATGCTCAGGGGACCACATCTGGTACCAGGGATGGAACCAGGGCCAGCCACAAGCAAGGTGAGCGCCTTACCCCATCTTAGCTCTCCAGCTCCCTGGCACATTCTTACGAATGAAGTCCAGGAGAGTGGAGATGATATAACAGTTGGGCCCCCACAGAGGACCCAGAACATGTGAGGACAGAGCACACAGTTGCATGTACATGGATATTCTCAGGGACTGTGCACGACAGCCCTCAGGTGGGCACGAGCCAGTCGGCCAAACTGCACAAAACATGGCCCGTCCATACACTCAGCCATAGCCAGATATAGTGCATCACGTCAGGTGCTTACCTGTGTGTAGTCAACCTGGGTTTGAATGCCAGCATCCCAGATGGTTCTCCGGAGCACCACTAGGAAAATTCCTGAGTGCAGAGCCAGAAGTAACCCCTGAGCATTGCCAGGTGTGGCCCTAAAATAAAAACAAACAAGCCAACAAAAACCCACATTCAGTCGTAAAAGGAAGAAAGGACTCACTCAGGCTCTCGAGTGCTAGGGACCCCTCAAAAGTTCAGTGAGACAGGCCAGACCCAAGCATCCACCACCCGACTCCACAGAAATGCAGGGTCCCAGGTAGGCAGGGTCTACACAGAGAGAAAGCAGAGAACTAATGGCCTAGGGATGGGGAGAGGGTGGGCAGGTGGGCATGGGGTGACGCTGTGCCTGGTGGGCAGCGGCTCCTCAGACTAACGGAAATGTGCTGTGAGGAAGAGGAGGC
Source organism: Cryptotis parvus (assembly GCA_021461705.1). NCBI lineage: Eukaryota > Metazoa > Chordata > Mammalia > Eulipotyphla > Soricidae > Cryptotis > Cryptotis parvus. The sequence continues at coordinate 9,461 of JAJIBD010016410.1, read as the reverse complement.
TGATGGCCACACCAGCCCTGACCACAGTCCAGCCACGGAACACAGGTGGGTGAATGGGTCAGTGTGTGGATTAGTATGGTGTGTGGAGTCTGTCCCAGGAAGAAGCTTGAGAGAGACAGAGACAGAGACATAGAGACAGAAGCAGAGACACAAAGAGGCACAAAGGGACAGAGACTTGCTTGCTGAAATGAGAAATCACAAAGGCTCTACTAAATGTCACAAAATAAACCAAGAGGAGAGCTAACCCCACTGCTCCGGAGAGAGGAGGGAAATGTAAGGCTCGCGGGAGTTGATCTGTAGGTCAGAGAACACCCATCTACAAGATCCGGTGTTGGCACATCCAGCAGACAACTGCCACTGTTGTTGTGGGGTCACCGAGGCACTGGGGCTGTCACCCACGCAAAGGATCTGCTCTGCCATCTCACCCACATGTCCAGCTCAGAGATAAGTGCTCTTTAAGGGTGTAAAAGGCAAGAAAAGGCGCTAAAAACATTAAAGATTGGGAAAGGAAGTGCTCTGTGTGTGTGTGTGTGTGTGTGTGTGTGTGGGGGTACTGCACTTGCCTTGCACGCAGCCAACTCCATTAAAATCCCTGACACCATATCAGGTCCCTGGAGCCCTGCCAGGAGTGGTCCCTGGAGCAACACTGGGTGTGTCCCAAAATACAAAAAAAAAAAAAAAAAAAAAAAAAGGGGCAGGATTTGAGCAGGACTAGATTACTTGTTAACTGCTGTTATTATCATATTCATTGCTTCTGGGACCCCAGGGACAGACTCTGGGGCTTTCTGGTCCCTCAGTGGGTGACTTCACTATCATCAGTGATTCCCACTTTCAGAAACCCCAGCAGGGGCCCAAGAAAGCGCTGACAGGGCTCTCTCTCTCTCTCTCTCTCTCTCTCTCTCTCTCTCTCTCTCTCTCTCTCTCTCTCTTCTGCAGAGAGGATCGGGAGGCGGTGGCTTCCCTGGGTGCGCTCTGTGTGTGGGTTGCTTGGGGCTCGTTTTGAGGACCCGTTGAGCAGGGAGGGCACGTGCTTCCACGCTGTCATGCTGGGTTTGGTCCCAGAACCTTATATGGCCCCAAGCCCTGCCAGAAGTGACCCTGAACATTTTTGCATATGGCTCAAAAAACAAAAGAAAGACAAGAACCGTCCCCCCGGCATATTTTCCTGTCTTCAGAGCTGTGTCCAGCCTTTTTTTTTTTTTTGCTTTTTGGGTCACACCCCGCGATGCTCAGGGGTTACTCCTGGCTCTGCACTTAGGAATTACTACTGGCGGTGCTCGGGGACCATATGGGATGCCGGGGATCGAACCCAGGCCGGCATGGGCCGGCCGCATGCAAGGCAAACGCCCTACCTGCTGTGTGTCCAGCCTTTCTGCTGTGTGTCCAGCCTTTGAGGGAAAATCAGCCCTTCCATCCCTCTGTCGCCTTAGCCACTATGACCAGCCTCTCTCTCACACACACACACACACACACACACACACAGAGGGCTCCAGGGATCACATGCTATTTTTTAGTAGGGTCATGCCTAGAGGTGCTGGGATCACTCCTGGCAGAGCTAGGAAGGGAAGGTGGGTTGAACTCAGTCTTGCCTCACCCCTGCAAGACTGCACTCCGTGTGTGTGTGTGGGGGGGACAGCCCCTATGGGCAGAGCACTGTTGTGGTTGTTTACCGCTGGGTGCCTCCCCACTCCCCTTAGGGACACCAGCATCTGCAGACCCCCAGAGCAGAGCACCAAGATCCCACCTGCAGGATGTGCTCACCTGAGCCTCCACCGCCGTGATCACAGGCCGATGCCCGCTCAGAGCTGGCACCAGGGGCCCAGCGTTCCTTCCATGTGGGTGACTGCCGGAGCCGGTGGCCTGCCCCTCTCCCTGGCGGAAGAGAAGAGGATGAACGAGAATATTTCTCAAGTGGCTCAAGACCAAGGCCCCTTTCCTGAGGCAGGTGCCTCTGTTTCTGTGTATGGCGGCCAGAGCGCCAGGGCAGTGAGGAGCCAGGAGAGCATTTGCCTTGCCCGCAGCCAACCTGGATCCTCCCACCCCAGAGCTCTCCAGGAGGGACCCCAGAGCACAGAGCCATGAGGAAGCCTTGAGCACCACCAGGTGAGGCCTCCTCAAAGACAAAGAGGGAGAGTACAAACCTCATGGGGGCATCTGGACAAAATGCTTTAAGGTAAAGGAAAGGGAGCAGGAAAAGTGAAAGGAAAAGAAAGAGAAGTGGACACATGTGCCACCAGTTAGAGGAAAGTACTCGGCACAGACAGGAGGGCACAGACTTCCCCTCCCTCCTCCCTCTCCTCCTTCCTCCTCTCCTTCCTTCCTCCTTCCTTTTCTCCCTTCCTTCCTTCTTTCCCTTCTTTTCCTTTCTCTTTCCTTCCTTCCTCTCCTCCTCCTCCTCCTCCTCCTTCCTTCTGCAGTGTTCAGTGACTGTTCCCAGCTCAGGGCTCAGGGCACCATATGCAGCTCCGGGGCTGACCCTGAGCTTCTCCTGCCTGCAGTGGAATTCTTGGTTTCATTCCTTGCATAGAGGAATGGAGGGGAACGGAATGGAAGACGTGGAACCCCTTGGGGTGCGAGCTTCGCCTCCTTCCCATCTCTTCTCTCCTTCCCATCTCTTTCTCTCTGTGTTTCACTCACCTTAGCGCCCAATAAACTTATTTTACTTGAGAGAGAGAGAGAGAGAGAGAGAGAGAGAGGAGGAGAGAGAGAATGAGGAAGGAAGAAAGGAAGGGAAGGGAAGGGAAAGAGGAAGGAAGGAGAGAGGGAAGGAGGATGGGAGGAAGGAGGGTAGCAGAGGGGAGGAAGGAGTGAAGAAGGAAAGAGAGGGAGGAGGAGGAGGAGGAGGAGAGATTCCCTGAGACCTGTGAGTCTCCCCCTCACTGGGGAGGCCCCTGGGGAGGATGGAAAGTTTCCCTCTTTCCTACCCCCTCCCCAGGAGCTGAACTTCATTGGAGGTTGTTGGTGCCTCTGAGGGTCCACCGAGACCTCCTGTCCGGTCCACCTGCCCCCTGTGACCTCCTCTGCTCCTCTGTGATCCAGGTGTCCACAGACAAGGACCCCGACCTTTTGTGAGTTCCAGTGGCCTCACCCTGCCCGCTCGGGCAGGAGCCCTAGCCTCTGGGGGCGGGTGTCAGGGCCACTGAGAACCAGCTGGGGAGAGATGAGCTGGTGGGATAAAACCGGCCCCCAGGCACCACCATTCTCTAACGCCCACTGCCAGTTCTAGAACCCGCACCCAGCGGAATCCGCGCCTCCAGCCCCGTGGGCCCCAGCCCAGCTCCCACCTGCTGAGTTTTACTCAGCCCCCCATCTTGTCCTGGGACGTGGGGGGCACTGGCTTCTCCCCCATCTTCTCTGCCTGGCTCTGGCTGGGGTGGGCACCCACAGCACGGCAGCGTTTCCTGGGAACTTCAGCCCGTTGCACACTTACATCCTGCCGGCCCAGGTCCCAGAGCGAGGCATCTCTGCCCTGCTACTCGCGCGGGGGCTGGAGGGGGTACGGGCGTGGACCCCGGGAGGTGGCACCTCCCTGGGCTCCGGGGGTCCTTTAGAGAGCCCTCCCCTCATTTCCGGCCAAGGCTCACAGCCCTGGCTGGGCGCCTGGATTCGTTACTATGGCGACAGGAAGAGGCGCTGGCGGGCGAGGCTGCCGGAGAGACGAGGCTAGAGGGGGTGGGGGGCGGCGTGGAAATGGGGATGGGGGCAGGGACGGGGTTGGGGTGTGGGCGGGGGTCAGACCGGGGCATCCCCTCTCTGCCCCCCGGCCCTTGGGCCGTGTCGCGGCTCCTGCTGCCGACCCCCAGCTTCCTGGGTCCTCTTCCCTCGCTGTTCCGGGGGGTCTCTCGCTCCTCCGGCACCGGCCCGCTGCCCCCCACTTCCCCGGCCCTGTTCTCCCTCCCCCTCCTTTCTGGCGCCCCTCTCTGCGCCCCCCACAGCCCCTCCTCTCTCCAATTCTTCTCCCCTCCCCCTCCCTCCGTCTGTCTGTCTCCCCCATCTGTCTCCCTCCCCTCTCTGATGAGTCTCCCCATTCTCCCGTCACTTCTGTCCTTCTGTCACCCAGATCCTGACCCCCCTGCGCCCGGCCCCTCCCTCCAGCCCCCCATCTCTCTCCTACTTCCTTCTTGGTTCTTCTCTTTGGGGCTCTCTCTGTCTCTCTCTCTCTCCCCCAACTTCCTTCTGCTCCCAGCCACTGCCTCCCCCCCAATTTTCCCTCCCCAGCCCCTGCGCCCCGTCTCGGCGTCTCCCTGCTTCTCCCGGCTCCCTCCTCCCTCGCCGGGCTCCTCTCTTCTTTCCCCGGCTCCCTTCTGCCACCCAGCCCCTGCCCCCTCCTTCCCTTCCCCCCATCCTCTCGCTCCGTAGCTCCCCCATCCCCGCAGGCTCCCTCCCCCCCTCCTCCCTCCTCCCTCCCTCGGCCTCCCGTTCCGCACTTTACCCAGCGACACGAGAATCAAATCGTCTCCTCACCTTTTCCCCCATCCTGACCCCCACTCCCTTGGGGCCCCAGCTCTGAGCTGCCCCCCAGCCTCCCCTCCTGCCCGACACCCCTCATCTCCACCCCCAGGTCGGTTGCCTGGGTCCCCGCGGGCACTGGGGCCGGGCTTTTCTGGGCAGGGGGGTGCCCTAGGGTCTTCCTGGTCCATCCTGTTCACCGTGTGTTGACCAGCCACTGAGCCAGGTGAGGCGGGTTATTATTATGTTGACCGGAGGTGGGTGGACGCGGGTCTGTGACCCCCGATGCGAGATGGGGGAAGGAACTGGCCCCTCCAGAGGGAGAGGGACAGGTGGTCCCCTCTTACAGCGGGAGCTTTGGAAATGGGGGGGTCCCCATCCCGCGTCCCTGGCGCCCCTGACAGAGGGACCAGAGGCAGGGACCCTAAGGCTAGCTTGCAGATTGCCCCTCAAATCCATAGACCGGGAAGCTCTTTTGACTGTGATCAATGGAGACTCCCCTCGCTGATTCTTTTCTCTTCATCCCCTTCTTATTTGGGGTGTTGAGTGGAAGGCCCCCGCAGGGAGAGCATTTGTGGGGGTCATGGGCTGGGGGTAGGAATTTGTGGAGACCCTGGTGGTGCTGGCTTGGGGGCCCCAGCTGAGAGAGGAGGGGGTCAGTGGGGGTGGGCCTGTAGAGGAGAGAGTGAGGGGCTTGGGGGGAGGGCGTGTGCCTGCGGTGGGGGTGTCCGGAGGTGGGGGTGTTTGTGGTGGGGGTGCCCGCAGCTGATGAATGGAGAGCCTTCCGCCATGTGTGTGGGCAGGCGGGAGTGCGGTGGGGAGGGAACCCCGCGTGGGGGGGCACTAGGCCACGTTGCCATGGAGATAGCCCCCTTAGACAAGCCCTTCCTGGGTGCTGACCCAGCAGGATGGGGGACATGGAGAGGCCAAGGTCAGGGATGGACAGAGCTCCTGCTCCCTCTGCTGAGCTCACAGTTCTCTGCTGGAGGGTTGGGGGCTGCTGAGTCTGGGCTGGTGGTGACCCACGTCCAGCGGGGTGGGGGCGGGGTGGGAAGAGGGGGTGAGTGGACCCTCTTGAGGGGCAGAGCGGAGGAAGGAGCCTGAGTCCCAGCTCCTGGCGGGGGTGCTGTCGAGGAGGGTTTCGCAGGAAATGTGGGAGCTTTGGGCTGGCACAGGTGAAGTAGTGGGGAGCGCTGGGGTGTCCCAGAAAGGAAGTGGGTGAGGGGGTTTCTGAGGACCAGAGGGGTTCTTGGTGGTGCTAAAAGAAGTGTCTGTAGGGATGAGGGGGTCCCGCAAGGGGGGAGAGAGAATTCGGGGTCCCAGTGAATTGGGTATATCCTGCGTTGTGATATTGGAGGCTTCTGTGAGGGACTTCCGGGGCTGTGGGAGGTGGGGGCAGGGACTGCAGGGAGACAGGTTGGGGTGCTAATGTGGCGAGCCTTGGGGGCTGCGGGAGGAGCTTCTGGAGTTGGGAGGCTGAGGGGCTCGTGAGGAAGGGAAACTTGTTGGCCAGGATGAGTCTAAGTTGTAACTGCGGTGAGGCAGGAGGGCGGTCAGGGAGGGCTTGGCGAGGCCACCCTGTGCTGAGATTGGGCAGGGGTGGGTGGCCCCAGGGAGACAGTGGGGGGCGATGCGGGTCAGGCATCACGGGCCATCAGCATGGGGGAAGCCCCTCAGAGCTGGGTCCAACCTCAGTCTCTCAGGGGGTCTCGGGGTCATGGAAGGTCAGGGGTGAGTTTAAGGGTCAGAACCTGGGTACCAGGATCCAGCGCCCTGTGGGGAGGGGTGTCCTTGTGTGGACGGTAGATGCTCACTCCTGATCCTGCAAACCGTGAGGATTCCCTGGGAAAATGGATTCAAAACATTGCGTTTCTGAGTTAGGAGAGATCTTTCTCCTGAACAGAAGCGTAACAGGAGAAGCATAGAGGAAACTGAAGGAGAAAAGTGTGTGTGTGTGTGTGTGTGTGTGTGTGTGTGTTCCTGTGGACGTGTGCATGTGTGCATTTGAGTGTGTGTGTGCATGTGTGTGACTGAGTGTGTGCATGCGTGAATGTGTGTGACATTGAATGACTCTGTGTGTGTGTGTGTGTGTGTGTGTGTGTGTGTGTCTCCTATATTGATCCTGAATTGGAGATATTGGAGGCAAAAAAAATTGGAGGGAGGTTGGGCCACACCCGGCGGTGCTCAAAGGGACCATATGGGTTGCAGGGGATCGACCAGGCACAACCCAGGTCAGCCGTGTGCAAGGCTAGCGCCTCCCTGCTGTCCTCTCACTCTGAGGGAGCAGGTGAGAATGTGGGTCCCAGGTGAGAGAAGGTGAGGAGTTCTGGGGGCGTGGAGCAGGACAGGGTTCCTTTTAGGGAGCAGGAGAGTTAGGGGGCCGGGTGAGGTGCCCTTGAGAGCAGCGTCAGTGCCAAGGATTTGCAGGCCAGGGAAGAAAATCACTCTGAGATGAGGAGCCGGGAAAGTGTTGGGGGCCCCCAGCGTCTCCTCCTCTGACCCCGTCTCCTGCTGCCCTGCCAGCCTGCGAGCATGGCCGCGCTCTGACCACCGCGGCACTCCCCCGCCGCCGCCGCCTGCCACCCCCCCCCTGCCCGCCAGGGCCCCCAGTTCTGCCTGCGCTGCCCCCCAGCCGCCGGCACGGCCCCGCCCCGCTGCCCCGGTGGTGGCCCACGGCCCCCGGTTGCCCGAGTTCAAACTGGAGTCGCTGAGCGCTGGAACGAGGAGCAGCGGGGCCTGTGGTGCGAGAAGGGGGTGCAGGGGCTGCTGACCACCGTGGGCGCCTTCGCGGCCTTCGGCCTGATGACCATCGCCATCAGCACGGACTATTGGCTCTATACGCGGGCCTTCATCTGCAACACCACCAACGTCACCGACGAGCCAGCGCCCGGGCCCGGCGCCTCCGACAAGAAAGACCCTGGCGGCCTCACTCACTTTCGGGGCTCTGGAGGATCTGCTGCCTGGAAGGTGGGTGCTCCCTGCGCCCCTGCTCCTCCCGAGCTGCCTGGCCCTGCCCAGCGTGACCCCCGCACACACAGCTCTTCTTCCCGGCCAGCGTCCCTGGCTCTGAGCAGTCAATGGCCCCTCTCGACCCCCTTCACTCTTTCTAAGGCTTTAGGGCCACACCTGGAAGTACTCAGGCCTTACTGCTGGCTCTGTGCTCAGGGATCACTACTGGCAGGGCTCAGGGGAACTTATGGGGTGCCTGGGATCCAATCTTGGTCATCCACATGCAAGGCAAGTGCCCTACCCACTGTGCTATCTCTCCGGCCCCCACTCCTCATTTCATCTTTCAGAGGTTCCACTCCTCCACCCACACCCTCCCTCTTCTTCCCTGTTCCCCCTTATGAAGGTCCCAGACTTTCTCCAGACACCCAGCCCTGGCATCTCCCCACCCATCCGCCTCAGAATTGGGGTGCCCCTCCTCCACCAAGCTCCCACCCCATGTCCCACCCACCCCTCTCTGCCCAAACCTTGCCCTTCTGTGCTTTGGGTCCTTTGCTTCCTCCATGCCTTCTGGACCCTGGGTGCCTCCTCCCGCCCCCTCTCCTTCTGCCAGCCTGGACACGGCTGCCCCTGAGCCTGGAGTCCATCCTGCCGTGAGCCTCTCTCTGCTGCCCTCCCTGAATCACGTCCAGCACACAAAGCACCAACCCCTGGGCTTCTGTCTCACCTCCCTCTTGCTCCTCACACCCTCCTCTGGGTCACTGCCAGAAAAGTGTGCTTCGGTCCCACGCGGTAGGTGCCCTCACCTATGAGGGTCGGGAGAGGAAATAGTTCTGAGAGGTCAGGCCACCTGCCCAAGGTGGCCCAGCTGTGACTGGGCCAAATCCAGAGAACTCAGGGACCAGTGCTCAGGCTCAGGTCACTCAGCCGGGATCACTCTGTGTGTGTAGGGCTGAAATCGGACTGACAGATGGAGTGTGCTCGCGTCACAGCCCCAAGGCCCAGCTTCTTAGGGACGCTGTCTCCTGGGCTCTCCACCTAGCCACAGTCGCCTCAGCCGCCTGTTGCCTCACTCCCGCTCGCTGCCCTCCTCTCCCCCAGCACTTCGGTTCCTGCCCTGGGCATTGCAACACTTGTCTGCTCACTGTCCAAACTAGCCCCTACCCATTGTGGTTCATGAACGTCATGCGGCCTTTAGCGACTGGGACAGATTTTGAGAGAAGTATCCATGGGTGGTGTCATTGCCCAGAGACTGGCGTGTGTTCACATGAGTCTAGGAGATCTGGCCTCCTGCAAACCTCAGCTGCACGGACCAGCCAGAGTCATACATGGAGATCCTCTCCATGCAAATGGTACTCAATGACAATTGACTGATAGAAATGCCATCCACACATCCGCCCACCCTTCCACCCACCCACCCATCCATCGATCCACCCACCATCACCATCCAGCCATCATCCAGCCATTCATCCATCTGCCCATCCGCGCCGCCCATCCAGCCATCTCCTGCACCCATCTCTCCAGCCTTTCATTTAACAATCAAAATTTATTGAATTTATTCCATACACTGTTCTTGATTTGGGGGGCTACAGCAGTTGGGGGTAGGGGGCCAAAAGATCCCTTTGCTTTTCTGTCATGTTTTTATTCTTTGGGGAACCATATCTGGCAGAGCTTGGAGTTCTTTGTGATCCCGCTCCTGGCAGTGCCTGGGAGCCCGGTGGTGCTAGGGAGCAAACGTGGGCTCCAGCATTCTAAGCGTGCAGAGCTCGGACCACGAGCTGGGCTGTCTGCGGCCCGAGAGCCAATTGTCTCCACAGAGGGAGAGACTGACCAGTCACAGAAGCAAATACAGCATTCAGGGCCTCAACTGGGCTGGGAGCTGAGATCTACAGCAGGGGGTTGAGCTTGGAACAGCCTTGGGGTTTGGGCTTGCGGGTTCTGGAGATCAAGCGGGGCATTTGCTTACTCACTTCTCCCATGATACCCCGTGCTGCCACGTGGGTAAATGGAGGCACAGAAAAAAGGGGGGTTTGGGCTTCTCTGGGGGTGGCAGATGGTTTGAATTT
>JAJIBD010016409.1:0-17442 GCA_021461705.1 Cryptotis parvus | reverse complement strand
GACGCCCCTGCACCCCCAGTGCCTTTCAGCCGTGCTCTACATTTACCTCGCTACCGTCACTAACGCCATCACCTTTGGCGGGCTGCTGGGAAGAAGCCACCGACCATGCCCAGGTGGGTGGAGGGGGTGACTGGGGGCACAAACTTTGCCAAATACAAAGCCCTTTCTGGGACTCTAGGTGGGCAGAGGCGGCATTCCCCTCTTGGGTCCTGGACTAAACTGTGGCACTTTCAGGGAGTGCTGGAAAGTTTCCTAGGCACAGCGGTGGCTGGGGCAGCCTTCTGCCTGCTGGCCGGCCAGCCTCTGACCATCCTCAGCAGCACGGGGCCAGTGCTAGTCTTTGAACGCCTGCTCTTCTCCTTCAGCAGGTAGAACACCCCACTACCCCAGACCCTGGGGTGCGGCACCCTCAGTCAGCCGGCTAGTAAGGAGGGTGGGACTTGTGCTGACTCCAGGGTGCTTACCTGGTTAGGAGGGCAGCCGGAACAGCCCTGCAGAGCCTATTTATACCCTCCCACTCCCACCCTGCAGAGATTATGACCTGGACTACCTGCCCTTTCGCCTGTGGGTAGGCATCTGGGTGGCCACGTTCTGCCTGGCACTGGTGGCCACAGAGGCCAGCGTGCTGGTCCGCTATTTCACCGGCTTCACCGAGGAAGGCTTCTGTGCCCTCATCAGCCTCATCTTCATCTACGATGCTGTGGGCAAAATGCTGAGCCTGGCCCAGGCCTACCCCGTCCAGACACCCGGGCTGCCTGCTTACGGCTGCCTCTGCCAGTACCCGGACCCAGGAGGTAGGAGAGGGGAAAGGGGGTCTGGCAAAATGGGGGCGCATGCTGGTGGGTGAGGGATTGGCCCCTGGCTGCCACCCCTCCCAGCTCTGTGATCAAAGGTACAAGCCTGGCATGTGCCGAGACCTGAGCTGGAACCCCAGAAATTGACCCCAGCACTGTCAAGGTGGTCCTGGTGACCCCCAGAACTGTCAGGCCCAGCTGACCAAGAAAGGCTGGATGGCCCTGGGTCCCCTGAAGCATGTTTGGGAGGCGCTCTTACCCTCCGAAATGGCCAAACACTTCACCACCCCAACCCAGCAGCACTTCTCCCCTCCTCCTCTCTCCTCCCCCGAATCAACAGAGAAGACAGCAGAGGAGGTTTGCTGCCACTATTCCCGGCAGTGCTTCTGGAAGAATGTGGTTACTCATGCCCCTGGGAAATGGACTTACCCACACAGCCACAGCCTCATGGGACAACCACCAGGCACTAACTTACTCCGAAGACGGGGGCTCAGGGAGCAAGGTCAGGTGTGCCAGCTTCTCCCAAATGCACCAGCCAGATCTCTCCCTTCCCAGAGTTTAGCCCCCCTGGCTGGAGAGAAACATTAAGCTCTTGGTGGAAACACACACATGTGTGGGCTCAGCCACTACATACCTCTCAGGACGGAAGTCAGCAGGTGGATGAGCCCGAATGGAGCACTGATTCCTTCATCCAGACCCGTGGGATGCGGTTCTGGAAAAGGTTCCTGGGGAGGGCTCCAGCGCTCCAATTCTCTGCTTGGCAGGAAATGAATCTCAGTGGACAATGCCAAGGCCCGCAGACAGAGATGACATGCTAAGCCTGGTGAGGTGCCACAGGGTCTGGGAAAGAACGGGTGGGCAGAGGCTGAAGAAGACAGTGGCTACCGCCACTTCCACCAAGGCTGGGGGAGTGCTCAAGGGTCTTCCAGCCCTGCTGTTGGCTGCTGGCAGAGGCAGAGCCCTGTTCTGGCTCCTCCATGTCTCCTGAGTCCCTGCCCCCTAGAGGGGGGTCCCAGAGAGCAGGAGGTTTATTCTGGCATAACCTCACCCGGTGCCCTTGGACAGGACTTAGGCCTGGTCAACGTGTCCTTGCTGCCCCCATCTGAGTGCACCCAGCAAGGCGGCCACCCTCGTGGGCCCGGCTGTCACACAGCCCCCGGACATTGCCTTCTTCTCCCTGCTTCTCTTCCTTACCGTCTTCCTTTCGGCCACGGCTCTCCAGCACATCAAGTCTAGCCGCTTCTTCCCCTCCGTGGTGAGCGTCGCTCCTTACTGTGGGAGAGGGCAGGGGAGAAACCCACTGGGCCCTGCCCACTGGGGAAGGGGAACTGGAGGTCAGAACCTGAGTGAGTGTCCACTGGGGAACAGGTGCGCAAAGTTCTTGGTGACTTCTCCTCCGTCCTGGCTATCCTGCTGGGCTGTGGCCTCGATGCCCTCTTGGGCCTGGCCACACCGAAGCTCATGGTGCCCCGTGAGTTCAAGGTGAGTGCTGGGGCACAGACCAGAGTCCAGGACGTCAGCAGCTGGGACCCTGGAGACAGAAGAGGCAGAAATCCTGCCTTTCTCTCTGGATCAGCCATTTCCCACTTGGGAGAAACAAGAGTTAAAATAACAGGCATGGGGCCTGAGCGATAGCATAGCAGGTAGGGCATTTGCCTTGCATGTGGCCGACCCAGGTTCGATCCCCGGCATCCCATATGGTCCCCTGAGCACCACCAGGAGTAATTCCTGAGTGCAGAGCCAGGAGTAACCCCTGAGCATTGCCGGGTGTGACCCAAAAAACAAAATAAAATAACAGGTGTGCAGAGCTGTGGGGTCAGGAGATACCACCCTGGTACTGAGGAGTACCTAAGCTATTCTGGCAGGGATTGGATTGGCTGAGTGTGGAGAGCCTTAGTACAATGGATAGGGAGTTTTTCCTTGCATGTTGCCGACCTGGGATTGAGCCTAGGCACCCCATATGCTCCTTGAATCCACGGAGAATGATTGCTGAGTGCAGAGCCAGGAGTAAGCCCTGAGCATTGTGACCCAAAAAGCACACTAATAAGCCAGCCTGGCTTTGTGGCCCCTGCTGCCCTCCCTATTTGACCTTCAGCACGGGAACCCATGTTTCTGGGCCTCAATGCCTTTTTTTTCTTTTTTGGGTCACACCCGGATGCTCAAGAACCTCCTGGCTCTTTGCTCAGGAATTACTCCTGGTGGTGCTCGGGGGACCATATGGGGATGCCGGGATCAAACCTGGGTCGGCTGCATGCAAAGCAAACTCCCTACCCGCTGTGCTATCGCTCCCGCCCCATCAATTTCTTTGTCTGTAAAATAGAAATGAGAAACGGCAGATCATAGGGGGAAGCACATCTCCCAATGTTGCAACTAGCACAAGGCAAGACCTCAACTATGTTCAACACCGTCCCCATGTGGCTGCTGACCCTGGTAGGCCCCACCCAATCTGCAGCCCCCCTCTCTTCCCTGCCTACTTGATCTGATACAACAAAGCTCAGAACCTAGCCTGTATCTCTGGAGCCCTCACCTCCAGCTGTCCCCCAATTCCAATGAGTACAATCTCAGGGGCTCAGAACACAAGACCACACTAGGGCCCCGCTTCCTTTACCTTCCCCCCTCCCGCCTGCTCCTCCTTGCACAGACGCTTGTAACCAGAGCAGACGCAGCCGCACCCAGCCCTGCCTGTCGGGCCTCAGATCCAGGCAGGTTGGAGCCTGAGTGGCCCCACCCTGAGTGGGGATGCACAGGGAAAAAGAGTTCTGTCCACGTGTGTGGGCAGGCCTCACCTGCCGTGGCTTCCTCTCGGAGGGACGGCCTCAGAGAGCCAAAGTGCTGAGTCCCAGGCCCCGGCCCCCTTCCCTGGAGCTGTTCCCCTTTCTCTCTCCTCCCTCTTTTAAGGCTCAAGGAAGCTTTGAGCCATCGAGGTGGTACATGCTCCCACGTGGTGCCCCGGTCTGGGGGGTGGTGGGTGGAATAGTGTCAAATCTGGGGGTCTGCTGGTGAGGGACGCTTGCGAGACCCTTCCCACCTGTCCGGGACCTCCCCAGCCCACACTCCCTGGGCGAGGCTGGCTGGTGTCACCTTTTGGAGCCAACCCCTGGTGGCTGAGTGTGGCAGCCGCCCCTGCCAGCTCTGTTGCTGTCCATCCTCATCTTCATGGACCAGCAGATCACGGCGGTCATCCTCAACCGCTCTGAGTACCAGCTGCGGGTAAGCCTGCTGGGGACACCCAATGGACACAAGCTCCTGGGGGCACCAAGGTTCCCCAGCTCCCACCCGACACAAACAATGCAAGTGTGGGCTGGCTGCCCCCTCACAATGCCCCTACCCCTGCAGAAGGGAGCTGGCTTCCACCTGGACCTGTTCTGCGTGGCGGTGCTCATGCTGCTCACATCGGCACTGGGGCTGCCCTGGTACGTGTCAGCCACTGTCATCTCCCTGGCCCACATGGACAGTCTCCGGAGAGAGAGAGCAAAGCCTGTGTCCCGGGGGAGTCCCCCAGCTTCCTGGGTATAAGGTGAGACCAGTAGTCAGGAGCAGGCGGTGAGCAGTGCAGTGGGCTGGTGGGGTCTCAAGCCAAGGTGTGTGTGTGTGTGTGTGTGTGTGTGTGTGTGTGTCTGTGTGTATATCTGTGTCTGTGTGTGTCTGTGTCTGTGTGTGCTTGTGTGCGTAGCTTTACTTTAAGCTGGGGCTCTGGAGGGCTCCCCGCTGTCCTGCAGGCACTGCTGGGGTGAAAGGAGGCTCCGGGCCCCATGAGCCAGCCTCTCCAGCCTCTGTCAGTTCTGTGACTGAATGGAAGGACAGAGGCAGGCACAGCTGGGGCAGGGTAGGGCACTCTCAATCATCCCCGCTCCATGCGGGAAGCGCCTCGTAAATGTCCGAAGGACTCACCACCGGCTCACTTCTGGACCTGCTGGGAACACACCTGACAGTGGAGTGTGAGATCAACTGGGCAAATGGGGAAATGACTCTATGAGTGTTCAGCTTGCTCATTTTACATCAAAAGATTAGATTTAAAAGGAGGGGGAGAGGGGCTGGAGCGATAGTCCAGTGGGTAGGGCGTTTGCCTTGCATGCAGCCTACCCGGGTTCGATCCCCGGCATCCCTCACGCAGTGCCAGGAGTGACTCCTGAGTGCAGAGTCAGGAGTAACCCTGAGCATCGCTGGGTGTGACCCAAAAAAGAAAAAAAAAAAAAAAGAAAGAGAGGGGGGGAGAGAGAGAGAAGAGAGCGAGAGAGAGAGAGAGAGAGAGAGAGAGAGAGAGAGAGAGAGAAACCCTGGTCCAATCCCCGGCACTGCACATTTTGCATTTGGTCCCCCTGAGCCCCACCCCCCGGGTGTGGCCCTAAAACCAAAACACGAAAACAGAGCAGCTGTAAGTTTGAGTGGCCGGAGCAGCCTGCAATTCTCTCCACCCATTTCTCACACAAGCTAACTCCACCAGGTGAATATGGTCTCTCCGGACTTGCTCCAGGTGGTATCTGGCCAGTGAACCTCGGGTTCACTGAAGCCAGGCCCTGGCCATCTTCTTTCCCGCAGGGAGCAGAGGCTGACGGGCCTGGTGGTGTTCATCCTCACAGGAGTCTCTATCTTCCTGGCACCTGTGCTCAAGGTACCTTTAACAGCACCTGGGGCAGGGCCGGGCAGCACTGAGTAGTAAAGCAGGAGCTGACCTGGCTGACCTCTCCCTGCACCTGGACACTGTATGAGCTCTGCTCCACACACATCTCCTCACACCTGAACCACCGGGGCTAGAGAGACAGTACTGTGGTAGGGCACTTGACTAGCATGTGGCTAACTGCAACTCCTGGCATCCCCTATGACCCCCGAGCACCGCCAGGAGTACAGAACCAGAAGTAGCCCCTGAGCAAACAAACAAACAAACAAACAAAAAAGTAGAATCATCTGAACTTGTTGAGGAGAGCACGGGGAAGAACTTAAGAGACACCCGCACCCTCAAGACAGCTAGCTTCTCAGACCAGGGAAAGCCAATTCTTACCCCATGAGTTTTCCACCCAAAGAACAGGAGGAGTCAGTCACCGTTCTGAGGGTTCAAGCGCTATCCTAGCTCTAGCCTCCAACAGGCCTGAACTAAGTGTGTGAGCTTCTCATCAGAGGAAAAATCCCTTCACTTTTCCCTCACCAAGGTTTCCTGTATCCCTGTTATGCACTCCTCGAGGCATGGTGGTTGAGGGAGTAGGGCATGGGGAAGAGTACTGAAAGTAACAAACCCATCAGCAACACACACACACACACACACACACACACACAAAACTGAGTAACAAGAGTGATCAGAGAGCTTCAGTGAGCCAGGGCTGCATAGCAAGAGGTGTGGAGAGGGGAGGCCAGGGGAGGGAAAGGTCAGGGAGGCTGGTGAGAGTGAGCATGGCGGGAGCCAGACCAACCGGCTCAGCCACTTGCTAATGAGCGACTCTCATTCAGCAGGTATTTACTGAGCATAAAGCAAGCACCATGCCAGGGACTAGAGAGGCCTCAGAGATCACCCACATCCTTGCATCCTGTTGAGAAGAGACAGCTTTTCACAAAAAAACCTCTGCTTATCCAAGAGGATAACCAGAGTGTGAAGACTTCTACGAGGAAAATGAAAAGGGGCCAGGGAGATAGCTTAAGTGGTAAAACACGTGCCTGGCATGCATGCGGCCATAAAGTTAATTCCTGTACAGTGGCTCTGAGCTCCACTGGTTGCAACATTGGTGGCCTCCAAGCATCCTGTGACTGAGTACATATTGTTGAGCATCAACAGATGCAGCCTAAGAGGCCCAGAGCCCTGCTGAGGTGAACCTAATTAAAATAAGAGGGTGAGGCTAGAGAGAGAAAGAGTGTGGGAGAAAGGCACTTGCCTTGCATGTGACCATCCTTGGTTCGATCCTGGCACTGCACATGGTACCCTGAGCAATGCCAGGAGTGATCCCAGAGTAGTCAGGAGTAGCCACAGTACGTGGCTCCAAGAGTCCCTAAAATAAGAGAAGACGGGTCGGAGCAATAGTGCAGCTGTTAGAGCACTTGCCTTGCAGGCGGCTACCCGGTTCAATCCCTGGCATCCTATATGGTCCCCCAAGCACTGCCGGGAGTACCTCCTGAGTGCAGAACCGAAGTAACCCCTGAGCATTGCCAGCTGTGACCCAAAACACAAAACAAATAAAATAAGAGGTGAGGTGATCAAGAATGCTGGGTCTGGACTGGAGCGACAGTACAGCAGTCGGCGTTACCTTACATACAGCAGACCCAGGTTCAATCTCCAGCATCCCATATGGTCCCCAAGCACTGCCAGGAGTAATTCCTTAGTGTAGAGCCAGGAGTAACTCCTGAGCACCACCAGTATGACCCCAAAAAGATTAAAAAAAAATGCTGCCTTCCTGGTGTCCAGGGAGGTATGGGGAACATGAGCAGGGAGGGGACTGGAAAGAGCACTGCAGGTCGAGGGAGCAGCAGAGCACAGACCTGGTGAGGGTGGGGGAGGACCCAGAGGGTGAAGAGTGGGGTGCAGAGTTAGGAATGAGACTGCAGCAGTGGGTGACAGAACGGACACACCAGCCTCCCTTTTTCTTTCTTTCTTCTTCTTTTTTTTTTTTTTTTTTTTTTGCTTTTTGGGTCACACCCAGCAATGCTCAGGGGATACTCCTGGCTCTGCACTCAGGAATTACTCCTGGCAGTACTCAGGGACCGTATGGGATGCCGGGGATTGAACCCAGGTTGGCTGTGTGCAAGGCAAATGCCCTCCCGCTGTGCTATCGCTCCGGCCCCAACAGACTAGCCTTTCTAAAATCCAGTTTCCCCCATGAGTAGAGTGGAGACAATAATAGAAGGGACTTATGGGGCTGGAAGGAAGGTTGGGTGAGATCAGGCACGTACAGTGGCAGAAATGAGCTGGGCAGGTGCAGATGCCGGGCGCGGGCAGGTGCAGATGCCGGGGCGCAGGCAGGCAGGGGCACATCTGGGCAGCTGGCAGAGGACGACTTCTTTGTTTCTCACTCCAGTTCATCCCAATGCCGGTCCTCTATGGCATCTTCCTGTACATGGGGGTGGCGGCCATGAGCAGCATCCAGGTGAGCTCAGCACAACCACCAGGTAACCCCAACCAATCCCCATCCCTGCTGGCACCTCACCTGTCTGGGTCAATCCCCTCCTGCCTGTTTTTCCTGCTTCTTCCTAGCCCAGGGACCCTGGATGGACCATGGTCTGGGTGGGCAAGGCCTGGGGAGCCTCCTCATGCCCCTCCTCCCCATGCCAGTCTTGGGAAGTTGACACCCTTGCCAGGGACCCAATACGTGCTTTCCTGCTCCCCTCGTTCCACAGTTCACAAAGAGGGTGCAGTTGTTACTGATGCCGGCCAAACACCAGCCAGACCTCCTGTTTCTGCGGCACGTGCCTCTGAGCCGGGTGCACCTCTTCACGGCCATCCAGCTGGCCTGCCTGGCTGTGCTGTGGATAGTTAAGTCCACGCCTGCAGCCATCGTCTTCCCCCTCGTGGTAACTTGGGGTCACGGTTGGGCTGTGTCCCAGGAGACTGAGCAGGGCAACATAGCTAAGCCCCCTCTCCCCCACCCAGAGGAAAATCCCACTCACCCCATCTTGCAGGGATTCCTAGATTAAAGGGAGAGAGTTGAAGGATGCCTCCAGAAGGCTAGTCTCAGGATAACCTGATTCAAGTCTCATCTCAACCTCTTTCAGTCTATCAACTGCAAAGGGGATACAGAGTCCAGAAGAAAAGTGGGCCCAGGGAGAAGCCATCGGGCAGTTGCTTTACTCAGGGAGATGCTAACACAGGTGGTTGGTGGTCTTGTTCCACTCACTATGGGAGTTAAGGGGGAACTGGAGCTATAGTCCAGCAGGTAGGGCATTTGTCTTGCACGTAGCAGACCTGAGTTCGATCCCCGGCATACCATATGATCCCCAGGCACCTCCAGGAGTAATTCCTGAATGCAGAGCCAGGAGTAATCCCTGAGCATCACCAGATGTGACCCTAAAAGAAAACAAAATAATAATAATTTTAAAAAGGAGTTAAGGGTCCAGAGCAATAGTACAGTGGGTAGGTGTTTGCCTTGCATGTGGCCAACCTGATCCTCAGCATCCCATACGGTTCCCCAAGCTCTGCCAAGAGTGAATCCTGAGTGCGGTCAGGAGTAACTCCTGAGCATCACTGGGTTATGAACCAAAAAAAGCAAAATAGATAGATAGACAGACAGACAGACAGACAGACAGACAGACAGAAAAAAAACATAAGAGTCAGGGGCTTTACAGGAGGATAGTCCGTGTCCCAGTGATCTCTGAGACACACATTCATCTCTGGGCCTCAGTTTCCTTCTCTGTACAGTGGGAATAATATCTATGCTGTAGCATGGTTTAGCAGTCAGTGAAATGATACACAATGCCTATCACAGGAGGTGTCCCAATGCGTTACTGTTGCTACGTGTCACTGCTACTGGAACTACAACCCTGGGTGCGTTTCTGCCATTGCAGCTGCTGGGCCTCGCCGGGTGCGGAAGGCCCTGGAGTGGGTCTTCTCAGCGCAGGAACTCCTGTGGCTGGATGAGCTGCTGCTAGAGGAGCGGAGCAGCCGGGAGAAGGGGCCAGCGCCAGAGGACACCTTCAGCACAAGTGACAGCGAAGACGTGAGTTCCAGAAGTGGTCCTCTCGGGAGGAGGGGGGGGGGGGGGGAGCGCTCCCGTCCAGGACTAGCCCACTAATACCGCGGTTACACCCTAAGACCCTGTTGACCAACACAATCACTCCACATCAGTGTGCAATCAACACAGGCACCTGGAGGGAGGGGCGCTCTTTCTCCCTAGGGCAGCTGGGGCCTGGCTTATGAGCCCTCGGACCCAGCTCCCATGCATGGCACGTCTTAACTCTGTCTTAACTCTGATCCCCCCCAACCACCCACCATTCTAGTGTCCATTTGCTCTCCGGCTCCCTTTCTCTGTCTGCTCATTCCCACTTCGTGTAACGATCTGCTTTACAGTCAGAGCTGATGTATCGGCCAAAGACCCCGGAAATCAACATCTCTGTGAATTAACTGGAATGGGACTCGGGGAGTGGAGACTGCAGGAGAATGAGCGTGAGGTGAGGCGGCGGGAAGGTCCTTGGCGGCGTTGAGGATAGGAAGTCGGGATGGGGAGGGGTGAGGACCTTGGAAGTGCCCAATTTGCTGACCAGTCCCTATTTCTCTTCGCAACCCCAGAGTAGTGGCGGTGCAACCCCAGAGTGGTGGCTGTGGGGGTGGGGAAAAGGAGTTTGGACAGAAAAGTTTCTGCAGAACAAGGAAGGATGCCCCGGGCGCGAAACCTGCGACACTGATGTCTGGTCGGTAGAGGGAGCTCAAGCTCACACCGAACTGGACGTGGGACTGGGGGTGGGAACAGGATAACCCTGTCCGAGAACCCGAGGCTCCTCCCCAGGGCGAGGGGCGCACTGCCAAAGAGCGGAAGGACTGTCACTTGCTCTCTGACAGCCCTCCTTCATCCATGCACTCATCGGAAACATTTTTTGAGTACTGTAATAAGCCAATCTTGGTGCCTGACCTCAGGAAGGTTAAATTCCATGGGAATACAAATAAACAGAGTGAGATAGTGCCAGGCTAGGGACGCACCTGCAGGCTGTGGAAGGAGGCCGATCTCAGAGCTCTTGCAGCATGGGGCAGGGTTAGTTGGGGGAAACCGCCTGGAGGGAAGGTGACTGAGACAGAGGGTGCGGTGTGTGCAAAAACAGGAGTTATTTCGCCCGGATTAGCTACCAAAAACGCTCCTCTCCTTACCTATCCAAGACCAGGAGAACTCCACCATTGGTAGTGGGTTATACTGATAGTACTCGAAGAAGTTGTTGGTACTGGGTTATTAAGTATAATAACTTAATATTTATCATACCTTATACTTAATCACCCATTGGTACCCTCTGCCATTGGTACCCACCACCAAGTGGTAACCCGCTACCAATGGTACCTGCCACCATTGGTAGTGGGTTATACTTATGGAATGTGAGGATGAACAGACCAAATGGCCTGAAAATGCTCCTCTCCTTACCTATCCAAGACCAGGAGACCTCAAACCGAGATCTCCTCCACATTCATAACCCGATGCTCTCACCGTTCAGCTTCTCTTTGCCCTGTGCATTCCCTGATCTTGCTCTAATTGCATCATGTCTGCTCAGTTCACAGGTGTTTACTGAAGAAGTCAGGACATCTTTGACTTACCTACCAGATGCTCAGGCAACTGGGAATCTGGAACAATGGGAGAGGACTGATGGGCAGCTGGCCAAGACCTCAATTACCCTCCTGAACACCTGGGTGGAAAGAGGCAGGGAATAAGCAGGTTGGTTTGTGGCTAGGTAAGGAAGGGCTGGTAAGGCAGCAGGACTAACCAGGCCCCACTCACTCTGCCATGAAAAGGACCTGAGCCCACAGAGCCCTTCACATTCTGAACCTGCAGTCTTCAAATTCTCCAACATGGTTTAGGGACTGTCAGAAAACTCTTCAGATTGCAAAAGTAAGGAAAAAAGTCCCTCACTCCAGAATTAGTAGTCTTCTTTTAAAACACATATAAAAATATCATTGAGGCCGGGGTGAGCTTAAAAGGTAGAGTTCATGCCTTACATGTGTGGGGTCCTGAGTTTGATCCTTGGCATTGCATTTTGCTCTGCTGGCTCCCAAAATACCAGATGTGTCCCCTATACGTTTGTTTTCTTTTAGTTTTTATTTTATTTATTTTCTTTTTTGTGTCACACCCGGCAATGCTCAGGGGTTACTCCTGACTCTTTGCTCAGGAATTACTCCTGGTGGTTTTCTGGGGACCATATGGGATGCTGGGGATTGAACCCGGTCGGCGGCATGCAAAGCAAACGCCCTATCCACTGTGCTATTGATCCTGCCCCTAAGTTTTTTAAAGTTAAATTAAATATAGGGCTGGAGTGGTAGTACAGCAAGTAGGGTGATTGCTCTGTATGCAGCCAACCTGGTTCAATCACTGGCATATTATATGGTTCCCTGAGCCCACCAGGAGTGATCCCTGAGAACAGAGCCAGGACTAATACCTGAGTACCACTGGGTGTGGCTCAAAACCAAAGCCAAAGAAAAAGTTAAAATATCTTTGACCACAAAAGAAAATGAGTTTATTTCACAACACTAAAAACACACTACAGAAATGTACTACTTGGAAATAAAAAGTACCTGAGATGACCAGTGTTCACTTTTTTAATTTTTTTTAATTTATTTTATTTTTTTTGCCTTTTTGGGTCACACCCAGCAATGCTCAGGGGCTACTCCTGGCTCTGCACTCAGGAATCACTCCTGGCAGTGCTCGGGGACCGTATGGGATGCCGGGATCAAACCCAGGCCAGCAGAGGCCGGCTGCGTGCAAGGCAAATGCCCTACCCGCTGGGCTATCGCTCTGGCCCCATCACTTTTTAAAGTATACTAAGAAAATTTATTTCAATGGACCAATACTTTTTATTACAAGTAGGTTTATAGGGTCACAGACTCACAGACATCGGGCAGAGCTGCTACTGGCTCTCCCTGTGCCCAGCCACACAGGAGGGATGGCGGGTTCTAGCCCTGGCCCGCCACCCCAGCAGAGCCTTGCAACAAGCCAGACGACCCCCCCACTCCATGAGGGCCTCCATTTTCCACTTCCGGACTTCCCTCTCGTCAGAACTACACCCAGAAGACCAGCCTATCACAACCCGGCTCGCGGCCGCTTGCAGCCATGCAGTTCATCAATAAATGCTGGATTTAGAGATGACTACAAGAGTATGCTACCTGCACGGCAGAGCCTGGCAAGCTACCTGTGTCATATTTGACAGGCCAAATACCAGTAACTGCTTTAGACCTCATTCCCATGACCTGGTGGAATGGTTTGAGGCTTTTTATGTTCCTAGAGCAAGCAGATGCCCTCGGGCTCTACTAGCATGAGACAGGACATATGGAGATGTTACTGGTGCCCGCTCAAGCCAATCGATGATGAACGGAATACAGGTTTATAGGGGCTGGAGAGTCAGAAAAAGAGGCAAGGGCCGGAGTGATAGCCTAGCGGGTAGGGCGTTTGCCTTGCACGCAGCCGGCCCATGCCGGCCAGGGTTCGATCCCGCCGATCCCATATGGTCGCCCGAGCACCGCCAGGAGTGACTCCTGAGTGCGGAGCCAGGAGTAACCCCTGAGCATCGCCGGGTGTGACCCAAAAAAGCAAAAAAAAAAAAAAAAAAAAAAAGAGGCAAGACTTTTCTCACCATGGTTTGATCCCTAGTACAGCATATGGTCATGGAGTACCACAAGGACAGATCCCTGAGCATAGAGCCAGCATAAAGCCCTGAGAGCCTCTGGGTGTGGCCCCCAATATCAAACAAACAGACCAAAGGGATCACAGGTTGGAAGATTGCTCAAAGAGCTAGTGAGTATGCCTTGCAAGCAGGAGCCACAAATCACAGTGCTTGGGGAATGACCATCAGCAATGACCCCCAAGCACCAAGCAGGGAGAAGACCCAGAACTGGGAGAAGACTCAAGTATTAGATCACTCGGCAGGGGCCGGAGCGATAGTACAGTGTTTAGGGCATTTGCCTGGCACATGGTCGACAGGGGTTAGATGCCTGGGATCCCATATGTTCCCCAAGCACCGCAAGGAAGTAATTCCTAGTGCAGAGCAGGAGTAACCCCTGAGCATTGCCGGGTGTAACCCAATAAAGCAAAAAAAAAAAAATCACATGGCAAAGAAGGCACATGCCGGATTTAATTTCCTGTGCCTTGTAGACCCTGAGTAGGAGTGGCTCGAGGTCCCCAAGCACTATGAGGTGTGGTTTCCACACAATTAAGAACAAAACAGGATGGGGCCAGAGCGATGGTCCAGCGGGTAGGGCGTTTGTTTGCCTTTCACGCGGCCGGCCCATGCCAGCCCGAGTTCGATTCCTGGCATCCCATATGGTGCCCCGGGCACCGCCAGTAGTAATTCCTGAGTGCAGAGCCAGGAGAAACCCCTGAGCATTGCCGGGTGTGACCCAGAAAAGCAGGAAAAAAAAAAAAAAAAGAAAAGAAAAGAAAAAAACAGTGTGGAGAGAAATGGACACTGGTGAAGGGTTGAATGTTGAAACATTGTAGGTTTGAAACCCAATTATGAATAACTTGATAATGCATGGTAAATTAATAAAAAATAAAAATAAATATAAAAAAGGCCAGAGCAATAGTACAACAGGGAGGGCATTTGCTTTGCATGAAGCCAACCTGGGTTTGATCCCACGCATCCCTTAAAATTTTATTTTATTGGGCCTGGAGCGATAGTACAGTGGGGTAGGGCGTTTGCCTTGCATGTGGCCAACTTGGGTTCAATCCCTGGCATCCCATATGGTCCCCCAAACACCACCAGGAGAAATTCCTGAGTGCAGAAGCAGGAGTAACCCCTGAGCATCGCTAGGTGTGACCCAAAAAGCCAAAAAAAAAAAGTACTTTATCCCTTAACTATTTTTTGCAACTGTTTGTTTTTGTTTTGTTTTGTTTTTGGGCCACACCTGGCAATGCATTCACCCACTTGTGAGGGTATGACATATGGCCAATATTTTAAAGTGATGTGTGTGAAAATATTCTCAAAAATTTGAGGAGTATAATTTTTAACATCTACTGATAATAGGCAAGTTAACAAATTGTGGGGCTCAATATGTTTTATATGGGACTGGGGAAATGTTTCAATGGCTGAAGTGCAATGCTTTGCAAGCAGAAGCCCTGGATTCCAATATTGGCACCACTGAGAATGACCCCTCATTCACTAAACCAGGAATAGCCCCTTGCACTGTTGGATGTGGCCCCAGAACAAAATAAGCCTGAACAAGAGAGATAGTACAGGGGATAAGGCACTTGTCTTGCATGTGACAGCCTTGAACATCGCCTGGGCTGAACCTCTGAGTTCAAAATAAAAACCAAACCAAAATTCCATGACAGGGGCCGGAGCGATAGTCCAGCAGGTTGGGCGTTTGCCTTGCATGCGGCCGGCCTGTACCGGCCCAGATTTGATCCCTGGCATCCCATATGGTCCCCCGAGCACCGCCAAGAGTAATTCCTGAGTGCAGAGCCAGGAGAAATCACTGAGCAATGCCGGGTGTGACCCAAAAAAGAAAAAAAAAAATCCATGACATTCTATATTGTCCATCAGGTGTAGCAAAAGGTAGGGAATTCATCTGATAGCTGAGTAGGATTCCATTGCATACACACACAAGCATACACAGACATGCCAAAATTTATGTTCCCAAAACACCTGGTAGTGCTCAGAGGCCACTACCTGGCTCTATGCTTGCGAGTGGCTCCCAGAAGTTCTGATGGACCACAAAATGCTGGACTCAAACCCAAGTCTCCTGCATGCAGAGTATGTGCTCAGTTCACTAAGCTATCCCTCTAGCCCTCCTTTATCTGATCATCTATTCTTGGGCATCTGCCCCCACTCCCCGAATCATGGCCATTATAAATAGTGCTGCAATGAACACAGGGGTGCATATATCTCTTCCTAGTTTGGGGAAATACCCATGCTACTCAGGAGCTACTTCTGGCATTCCATTCAGCAGTCATTCCTGGTGGTATTCAGGGGGCCATATTTGGTACTGGGAATCAAATTGGGGTAAACACCATGCAAGGCAAACACCTTAAGCCCTGTACTATCTCTCTGGCCCCTGCATATCTTTTTGCTTTTGTTGTTTGGGTTTCGGCTTTTGAGCCACATCTGGTGGTGTTCAGGACTTCCTGACTGTGCTCAGGGATCACTCCTGGTGGACTTAGGGGATCATATGGAGTATTGGGATCCAACCTGGGTTGGCCACTGTAAAGTAAACACCCTATCTCTCCAGTCTCTCTGCATATATATATTTTTTTGTTAATATTTTTTGTGTTCTTGGGCTAGATGCCAAAGTGTAGAATCAGTTGGGCATATGGTAATTCAAGTTTGGCTTTTTTTTGGAGAAGTCTCCATACTGTTTCCGTAGAGGATGAACCAGGTAACAGTCCCAACAGTGATAAGGTTCTATTTTCATTACATCCCTGCCAGGACTAGGTGTTTTTATGCTTTTTAAATATGCATTCTCTGGGGTCGGAGCGATAGCACAGCGGGTGGGGCATTTGCCTTGCCCAAGGCTGGCCTATGCTGGCCCGGTTTGATCCCCAGCATCCCATATGGTCCCCCGAGCACCGCCAGGAGTAATTCCTGAGTGCAGAGCCAGGAGTAACCCCTGAGCATTGCCGGGTGTGACCCAAAAAAGCAAAAAAAAAAAAAAATATATATATATATATAAAAAAAAAAAATATATATATATATATATGCATTCTCCATACTATGAGGTAATGTCTTCTTGTTAATTTGCAATTCCATGATAATCAGTAATGATAAACACATTTTTTGGGGGTCACACCCGGCAATGCTCAGGGGTTTCTCCTGGCTCTGCACTCAGGAATTACTCCTGGCAGTGCTCGGGGACCATATGGCATCGAACCCCGGCCGGCATGGGCCAGCTGCGTGTAAGGCAAATGCCCTACCCGCTGGGCTATCGCTCCAGCCCCGATAAACACATTTTCATATACCTGTTGATCATCTATATACATCTTTGAGGAAATGTCTGTTCAGCACTCTTCTCATTTTTTTTGGGGGATGGGTACACACCTGGTAGGGCTCAGGGTTTATGCCTGGCTCTGTGCTCAGGAATCACCCCTGGCAGGGCTCGGGTGACCATATAGGGTGCCAGTGATTGAACCCAGGTTCATCACATGCAAGACAAATGCCCTACCTGCTGTACTATTGCTCAGGTCCCTCTTCCCATTTTCTGTTTCTGGTTGCTTATTGAGTTTTGTGAGTGCTTTACAGATCTAGGATATTAGTCCTTTCTCTGGTGTGCAAATGTTTTCTTTCATTCAGTAGAGTAAAGTATAGAAAACTTTTAGTTTGATGTAGTACCATGTGTTTATTTTTGCTTCTGTTTTCTCTGCCAATAAAGTTGAATCATTGAAGACACCTCTGATTTCAGTGTCTTGGAGAATTTTACAAATGCTTTCCACATGGAATTTAATGATTTGGATCCAATATCAAGTCTTTTGTGTACAGTTTTCTAAAATTTTATGAGTGATAGGTCTGTCTTCAGTAGTTAACCAGTTTTCACACCACCGTTTGTTGAAGAGCCTTTCCTTCCTCCACTGAATGGACCTAGCCCACTCTATCACAAATTAACTGTGCATGTGTCTGAGGGTTGTTGACTTCTGGACTCTTAGTTCTATTCTATCGGTCTCTAAGTCTTTTCTTATTCCAGCATTACATTGTTTTGAATGCTATAAATTTATAATATAGCTTAAGGTCAAGGAATACAATAATTTCCATCTTCAACCCCACCCCACTAAAAATCACTTTAGCTATTGGGGTAGTTTGATGGAACCATATAAAATTCAGTAGTGTATATATATATATATATATATATTTTTTTTTCTTTTTTGGGCCACACCTTGCCAAAATACTCAGGGGTTAATCCTGGCTCTGCACTCAGGAATTCCTCTTAACAGGGTTCAGGGGCCCATATGGAATGCTAGTGATTGAACCTGGGTTGGCTGTGCGCATGGCAAGCACCCTACTTACTTTACTCTCATTCCAGCCCACTATTAGTATTTGTTTTATGTTTTAAGAATGC
>JAJIBD010016408.1:0-25113 GCA_021461705.1 Cryptotis parvus | reverse complement strand
TCTCACCAGCCTGGGTCAAAGCTCACAATTCATCTCCTATTCCCTAGTCATCCTCAAAACTATCTTACCACTGGCTCCCCATTTAAGTCCAAATTCCTTGAAACAATATACAAGACCTCTACTGTCTTATCCTGCCCCACCCATGCCCCTGCATTAACAATCCAACCCCAAACCTGGAAGCGTCCTCACGGGCTCACTCCTGGCTAAATCCTACCCCAATCCCATGTACTCTCACCCACAGGGGTTTCTTCCCTTGGACAACTAACTGTCATAGAATCAGGAATGTTCTTTTTAAAAGGCTTTAGATTTCCACATATGGGTCATTCTTTCCATTGTTAAGTTCACTAAAAAACAAGAAATACAGCTCTAAGATCAGTCACTGTACCACCCAAATTCAAAGCTGCAATAGGAGTGGGAGAGTAATGTATATTTTTAATAGCACTCAGAATAATCTATGCAGTTAAGTATTTTTATATATATTTTATTATACCACCGTGAGATATACAATTACAAAGAAGTTCCTGTTTGGGTTTCGGTCTTACAGTGTTCCAGCACCCATCCCTCCACTATTGCCCATTTCCCACCACCAATGTCCCCAATTCCCTTCCTCCTCCCTAGCCTGCCTCTATGGCAGGTTCTTTATCTCTTCTCTTTCTCTCTTTCTATCTCTATCTCTCCCTCCCTCTTTCTCTCTTCCTTCTCTTACACACTGTGGATTACAATACAGACATTTAGAGGTTATCATGTATATCTTTTGCCTCTATTCAATGCTCAGTTCTAGGCTGGTGTTATCACTTTTGACAAATATTAGCACACTGTTCCCTTCTATATCTTACCTAACCTCTGATTCCCACACGTTTGTGGTAGATTCCACCTTTGACAAGACCTCCTGATTGTGCAGGTAGGTATTAATCTGTAAATAGAAGTATTACTTCTTCAGATCTACAGTAGACATCTACTTACAATGGAAAAAAAATATTTGTAAATATTACTACTTATAATTTAAATATGTCCAATAACACATTCTGCAGGATGATAAATCCCAGATTATACAAAGGAAGAGTTTCTGAGTTAAAAAGGAAGAGACAGAGACAGAATGATTTCTGTCATATATGGATTTAAAGATACACAGTAAGGTAGCAACAAATAGTCAAGGGCAACAGACCTGGTCCACAGAACTGAACTGGGAGGGGTGGGGATGTTTTGGTTTTGAACCCTTGGAAGAGGAAAGTGGGTACTCTGGTGCTGGAATGATACATACATGAAACCATCATTAGTAGTACTATAAATCACAGTAACTCAATAAGTATTTTTTAAAAAGACTTCTGCCTATAAACAGCTGAACATGTAGAGTATCATGCTGAGTGAACTTAGTCAAAAGAAGGACAGATATAGAATGAGTGTATTTGTGGGATATTTAAAAAAAAACAGTATGAGGCTAATATCCAAGGCCCAGGAAAACAGGGGCGAGGAGGACGTGTCAATGATTGGAATCTACCACAAGTGTTGTATTGTAAGCCACAATGCAAAGGAGAGAGGGAGAGGGAGAGAGGGAGAGAGGGGAGAGGGAGAGAGGAGAGAGAGAGAGAGAGAGAGAGAGAGAGAGAGGAGAGAAGTGCCTGCCAAAGAGGCAAGTTGGGGAGAGGGGAAGTTTTAGGAAGAAAACTAGGAATACTGGTGCTGAAAAATGTGTACTGGTGGAGGAATGGGTTTGGGGACACTATGAAACCAAATCATGAACAGCATATAAGGTTCTATATGATTCAATTAAAAAAAAGACTTCTGTTTTAGCACTGGGTGCCCAAATCCCTTAAAAAACAAATGCATTCTAAAGGCTGTTATGATTATCCAATTTTTTAAGTTCTCACTAACATGCGACAGTTACAAAATAAATATCACAGAAGAATACACTGCAGCTTCCCAAGGAAAAAATACTATAACCTGTTAAAAGAGGTAGGACGGGCTGCCACATGCACATAAAACTTTGCTAGAAACCTGGTTTCAGGCTTCTTTTTTAAACAGACAGTAAAAGAGGGAAAAGAGAAAAACATAAAGAAGAGCTGGAGGGAAAAGTTTGTTTTAAGCCCTATGTTCACTTCCAGCTCCTGGTAGTCGACCTGATTTCCAGGATGCTCTCGAATTATCTGAGCACTCTTAATATCAAACACACTTCCCAGAGCAGAAAGATGCAAGACTTCCTGAATTGATAAACAAATGCCTAAATCACTAAGAAGCTATATAAAAGAAGGAAAGGGGAAGGAAGGGAAGGAAAGGGAAGGGGAAGGGGAAGGGGGGAAGGGAAGGGGAAGGGAAGGAAAAGGGAAAGGGGAAGGGAAGGGAAGGGAGGAAAGGGGGAAGGGAAGGAGGGGGGGGGAGAGGGGAAAGGAGGGGGGAAGGGGAGAGGGGGAGGGAGGGGGGGGGGGGGGGGGGGGGGGGGGGGGGGGGGGGGGGGGGGGGGGGGGGGGGGGGGGGGGGGGGGGGGGGGGGGGGGGGGGGGGGAGGGGGGGGGGGGGGGGGGGGGGGGGGGGGGGGGGGGGGGGGGGGGGGGGGGGGGGGGGGGGGGGGGGGGGGGGGGGGGGGGGGGGGGGGGGGGGGGGGGGGGGGGGGGGGGGGGGGGGGGGGGGGGGGGGGGGGGGGGGGGGGGGGGGGGGGGGGGGGGGGGGGGGGGGGGGGGGGGGGGGGGGGGGGGGGGGGAGGGGGGGGGGGGGGGGGGGGGGGGGGGGGGGGGGGGGGGGGGGGGGGGGGGGGGGGGGGGGGGGGGGGGGGGGGGGGGGGGGGGGGGGGGGGGGGGGAGGGGGGGGGGGGGGGGGGGGGGGAGGGGGGGAGGGGAGGAGAGGGAGGAGAGGGAGAGGAGAGGGAGAGGAGGGAGGGAGAGGAGAGGGAGAGGAGAGGAGAGGAGAGAGAGAGGAGAGGAGAGGAAAGGAAAGGAAAGAAAAGTTTCTCAGGCAGGACACAAGATAAAAATTAAGTTGTCATAATGAAAAAACTTTACATGAGCCAACAGAAAATAACAACTAGGTCCGCCACATTGCACGGCGGGTGCGTCCCCTTACCTGAGGCACAGGCACTTTCTGCGGGGTGTTCTGGGGTGATGGGTGGAGCTGTGCCCAAGGCTGGTGATGCGGGTGTGGGGGTGAAGACTGGTGGTGCAGACCCGGTGGGGGCTGCATCGGAGGGCAGGTTGGCAATTGCTGAAAGGATGGCTGCTGACCAGGATGCGGCTGGCCAGGCAGCAGTCGGTCCTGGAGGGCCTGTGGATCCGCAAGGCCAACACCAGGACAACCATTTGGTCTCATGTGCCCGGCCAACTCCCTCGGTGCTGAGGACATGCCCATAAACGGCCGAGACTGCTGCAGGTTTCTGGGGCCCATATTCCTCTGTCCGGATTCCCATGGCACCAGGGGGCTGGTGAGATGGCTGAGGGTGGGGCATATTTGGATAACTGCCAACTTCCATTGGTATCCCAGCACTTCCGGGCCTGACTTGTGGAGGAGGAGTACCTGCTGGATTACTCATTGCTTTCATGGGTGACATGGGAGGAGGAGAGGCATAAGTTCCCTGAGGCTGTGAAGGATGCATAGTTTGTGTGTTCATTTGGTTAATTGAGCCACTGGGGTGGATGGGCTGCTGGTGCATTAGTCCTGACCACTGTTTGACGGGAATCCTACAGCATTGGGGTATCTTAGTACGGACTGATTCATTGGAGTATTGTTTGTAAGGCCTAAATTTTGATTCATCCCTGTATTGTTAACTAATCCCTGATTTAGGTTACTGTAAAGGATATCGAGAATACTGCCCTGAGTTGTTTATAGTAGGTGAGGGGACTGTCTGGCTCCGAGAACTAAAAGGTGAGGGTTTGTGGCGGACAGCCCCTTGCTGAGGAGGATTAGGGGAGAATCTGGGGCTGTGGGCGACTGATTCTCCATGGAGAGCAGTAGGGGGGTGGTGGTGGAACTGCTGCACTGAGTGACGCAAAGGAAGGTGCCATGCTGGAACTCTGCTGGGGCACATGGGACAGGTGGCCGGGTCCTGAGGTGGCAATGAAAGGGTTTCCCTGATTGAGGCCCTCTTGGCCTTGGGAAAACTGGCTCATCCTCTGCTGGGGCTGGCCGTGCTGCTGCAGGGAAAAATCCCCCACGTGCCATATAGCTGCCCATCTGCTGCATGTGCTGTGGGTGGCCCTGTGCAGGGGGCCCCCCGCCGAGCAGGCTGGGGCTGCTGCGGAGGTGGCGGCTGCTGCTGCTGGTAGGGGGCTCGTATCTGGTCCGGCACCTGCACAGCCGGGGCCCACATGGAGCCGCTGTCCACAAAAGACTGCCCGTGCCTTTCGTTCTGCATGCCAGGGTAGACGCCCATCTGACCGCCGCCACTGCCGCCGTGAGGGACTTGAGGGACGGGAGGGGTGTGGTACTGTGAGTGAGGAGACGCCAGGCCGTTCCCAGGGGCATTACTCATCATTCTGTTCGGCTGATCCATCAGATGCATCTTTTGTTCATACTGATTATAGTGATCAAAATGGGTCAGCTTCGTTTGACTCTGGTTAGGAGAGGGGTGATGAAGGGAAGGCTGCAAGGGGGGCAAAGCCTTGGTCTATCGGCATTTGCTGACCCATGGGATTCACTGGATTTTCAGGGTAACCACATTCTCCAAGGCCTTCAAGACCTTCGCTGAAAATATTCCCATCCTCGCCAAAGAGACTCATCATCCCTGGATCCGCCATCTTCTTCCAACACACAGCTCCTCCAAACTACAGCTTGGGAGCTTGTCTGTGCTTCACTTCACTGAGGTGTTTGTCCTCCAAGCCTATAATCCTGAACTAATCTTCTTCATGTCATTCCATATTTCTTTAATTCTCCTGGACCCTGCAGCGTCAGGCAAAGTCTGGATGTAGGTCCTAGAAAGGAACAGGAGGTAGGGAGGGAAAGGGGGAAAAACAAAGAATTAGGAACAAATGATAAAAATGGCCAGTATTTTACACACTTGAATTTGGTTTCCATCAACAATACTAATCTAGACCCCATGCTGAGCAGTATTTTATAAATCTGGTTCGCTTTAAGAGAAACTCATTAGCTTCTACCAGAAGCATTATTATGATCGGTTACTTAGAAAGCAAGCAAAACACTAACCTTAACCTTAAATTAATCCATTCACTACACTTCCTAGCATTCCATTCTTGGATGGAACAGAACAAAAGAACACAACACGAAGCAGCAGCAGCTGCCACAGCAGGCAAGCAGATGTATGAATATAGCCGAGCGGCCCAGCTGCTGAACGAAGGCCCTGGAAATGCTCTGGTTACCAACAGCCAGCCCTTAACCTTATTCCCCTGAGCAGCGTAATCAGATGAGCAGCCACAGCACTGAGGACTGTGAAAAGCTCAACTCAGTTAAAATGACTAGAGGATTATACAAACACCAAAATGAGTCATTTCTTTTAAGTTAGTCATTTCTTAATAAAATAGTTGTGTACATGGCCCACATACAACTACGGAACAGCAACAGAGAACACTGAACAACCCATGTTCATGATCACGTTGGAAAGAGATCTTGCACGCAACATGACAATGTCATGATTTCATGAGGTTTAAACAAGCAGAAGAAAAGTTTTTCTTCCCTGAAAGGATCCTTGTGGCTCCCAATGTGTGCTGGTGGCAGCATAAGTCCAACCCAGCTTCCTGATCCACTAAGGGCACAGGGCTTGCGACCACGCCACATGCCTCTGCAGGAAGGGCTGAGGTCTGCCAGAGAGGATCTCTGGCAGAAAGAGAAAACTTTCTCAAGAACGGAAAATTATTTTAAGAGAACACAATTTACCAAGTCCAAGCAGCCCTCACCCCTGCCTGAACCTCTTTCAGGACGAGGCATCTCAGGAAGGACCAGGCGGAGAGAGCGCGCAAGCACACCCACGGCAGGAGGGGACAAGGCACGCACACCCCCGGGCATCCGGCTGATGGCACAGCACACCCAGTAAGTCACATGATGTTCCGCATCTCACTCACAACGTTCCTAAGTGATTCCATGTCAGACTGAAAGAACCAATTTAAAATAATAAAGAAGGTTTCAATGAGCAAAACAGGAAAGTATTGGGGGGATTTTTGTTATTGTTGAACGCTAATTAAATCAACAGCCTAGTAAAGAACTAATTCACAGAAAAAATGTATGAAATCTTAAACATCTTAGGAATTTAACTCATCCCATTCCACCGTGTTTAATAAGTACATTAAATCATTGTATGATTCTAGCCAACATGGAAAAAGCAGTATCTCACTGAAGAACTTTTAAAGTTATAAACAGGCTCAGTTATAAATTGTACAGACACACTTCTATATTGCCTGGGAATGAACAATGGGTCAGGACCAGTCAACATGACCAAGAACTTACCAGTCAAACAGATAAAAGTTCAGTTTCCACCTGCCCTGCTCTAACACATTCCTAGCAAGAAGAGAAATTTGCTTGCAGAAAATGTAAACAATGTTCCTGTTCCCTGTCAGAACTACCAACATAACACCTGAGAGGGTCTTCAGGTCTGCAGTCTCCAGGTGACAGCTGTCAGCTAAAGTCACAGGTCTCCTCACTCTACTGCTAACTGCCATGAATTTTCTCATCTACTTTCTCAAAAAAGAGAGGTCAGAGGGGCGGAAAAATAAGGTGAGCACGAAAGCCAGTTTATTTATAGACAACCTGTTTTACTACACGACTACTTTCAAACCCAAAATAAAGGGAAGTAGAAATCTTCAATGCCACAGGAAACAAATATTTTTATAAATTGAATTTACTCTCCAAAAGCCTGAGCAGTCAGTCTTCATTTATTCAACACTCACTCTAGCTTTCCAGGAAATAAATATTGAAATGGACTTGATAATAGCTTAAACCAGCCGTGCAGACTAACCACTCACCAAAATAACCTTTCAAATTAGTTTAAGGATAAAGTAATGTCTACTTATATGTCCTGGGTGGCTTTCTTTTATAGAATAACAGCATCATTCTCCAGAGTCTGTCACATGTCTCTGGAGAAAATTCTGACTGCCTGGGATTCCCAGCCAGCTGGGAGGCAGACGGGTACCCAAGGAGAGAGGAGCCCAGGGGCAATGGCATGGTCCACCATGCCAAGAAGCAGAGGCAAAGACAGCCTGGAGGAAGTGAGTTGGTGAAAAGCTGAGGAGAAAGGAAAGATTCTGCCGACAACCTTGAGAAGGGACAAAACTGGACACTACCTAAGAGCAATCCAACCTGACACGTGGGCTTCCATTTCCTTACTCCTTCCCACCAAGAGTCATTTTCCTGTCACATGAAAAACAACAGCATTATCTGTTATCAGATAAGCACATCACCCACCACAACTGTGACCACACTCAGGTGGCTGGACAAGGACTTTCAGAAATGACAGTTTCTGCCTGTCATTAGTGGCTGCTCACACAGGCTTGAAGAGTCGCCCCCGTCTTGTCTTCTGCCCCCACTCTCACCTCAAAGCCCGGCTGGTGACCATGCTAGGAATCCATCTGGTGGTAGCAGGATTTCATATTTCTGATTTGAGCTAATCTAATTAATTTATTTTGGTCCTTTTTAAATTTGATTAAGACCATTTGAATATGCAACAGCTGCGACATATGATTCTGGTTCTATCAAAGACATTCATTTACAACTCCTTCTGTCGTCCCTCTCCACACTCAATATCTACATTTTCTAAGTCTATGTCAGCGCTGCTCAAAATGTCATCAAAATCAAAGCTTTTAAAATTTTAAAAAGATTTAAATTTTTCTAGTGGCCACCCTAAATAAAAGGGAAATCCCAAGAATGAATTTCAATCAATTTTTATTTAACTGGGTATGAGTAAAGAACTATCATTTCAACATAAAATGATAAAGAATGAGGTCAAAAACTTTTGGTAACAAGCCTCTGAAACCCGGGATATAGATCATACTTACAAAGTATCTCAACTCTTACTGGCCATAAAAATGCACACAGAATTAGTAACTCTCCTACTGGACAGCACAGTGCTACACAATTAAAACAAACAAGTACCAGTTACCAAGCAATTCTCATAAATTTCATAGTTAATAAATACTCAGGTAGTTTTTACGTTTGATTTGGCTTTAAACTAAAATCCAGGGGACAGACAGCACTGTGGTTAAGGTGCTTGTGTGCATGGGGCTGATCCCTGCTCAATAAACTGCTCTACCTGGTCTGCCCCTCACTACCACTATGTCCCTGGGAATGGCTCTGGTGGCTCCCAAGCACCACCAGGCTGATCTGAGTAATCCCTCACACAGGGGCCAGCAGTACAACATTTTTGGACCTTGCACTGAGGTGGTTGAGAATAACTGGGAGCATTCCACATCCCTAACACACGAATCAAATTTTATTTTTTCACAATGCATTAATTTTTTTAAATATTTTATTATACCACCGTGGGAGATACAATTATAAAAATGTCCATGTTTGGGTTTTGATCATAGTGTTCCAGCACCTATCTCCCCATCAGTGCCCATTTCCCACACCAATGTCCCCAATTCCTCCCCCTCCCTTAGCCTGCTTCTATGGCAGGTTCTTTATCTCCCCCCTCTCTGTCTCTCTCTCTCCCTTCTCTTATACATTGTGGATTGCAATACATAGATTTAGATATTATCATGTGTATCTTTTGCCTATATTCAATGCTCAGTTCTAGGCTGGTATTACGATTATTAGCACACTGTTCCCTTCTCTGTATTTTTTTTTTTTGGCTTTTTGGGTCACACCCAGCAATGCTCAGGGATTACTCCTGGCTCTGCGCTGAAGAATTAATTACTCCTGGTGCTGTGTGGGGACCATATTGGATGCTGGGGATCGAACTCGGGTTGTCTGCATGCAAGGCAAACATCCAACCCGCTGGAAAATCGCTTCCAGCCCTCCCTACTCTGTCTTACCTAACCTCTAACTCCCACACGTTTGTGGTAGATTCCACCTGTTGACCAGACCTCCTGATTCATGTTTTGCCTGACCTTGGATATTGTATCAAAATATAAATTCAGCAGGATGGATATGTCATTACCAACATTCTCCCTTCTGAAATCCATCATGCCATTTTGTTGGTAAAGAAAGAACAGCACCGGCCCAGACAAAGTCAGACCCAAATACCTGAAGAATCTGCCATCAGTACTCATCAATACACTGGCTTGGCTCTTCACACACTACCTGTGTGAATGCAAAATGCCCTTCCAACGGAAAACCAGCGGAACAGTTCTACTGTTCAAGAAGAGAGACATTCATGACATTGGCAACTATTGCCTGATCTGCCTGTTGTCCATCATCTACAAGCTGTTCACTCAGTCATCCTGAACAGGATTGGCAGAACATTAGCTGAAGGACAACCATGCGAGCAAGCTGGCTTCTAAAAAAGGATTCAGCAGCACAATCGACCTTATCCACATGGTAACCAAGCTCATTGTGGTTTGTAGGGAGTTCAAGATGCCCTCTGTCTCACATTCATTGATTTAAAGAAAGCCTTTGATTCTCTTGAGACTGAAGCGGTCATAGAAGCCCTAGCCAAACAGGCTGTTCAAATATAATACATCAAGATCCTTCGTGGAGCTGTATTACGGATTCACCACCAGGATCTCACCATTCTACAAGGAAGTGATCATTGATGTCAAAAGAGGGGTTCAGCAGAGTGATACCATTTCACCAAAACTCTTCAGCACCACCCGTGAGAATGGCATGCGACAATTAGAATGGGAAGGAATGGGAGTGAAGATAGATGGTTGGCAACTACACCACCTCTGCTTTGCTAATGACATGGATCTAATGACACCAAAGATTAGCCAAGCAGCCCAAATGCTGGCTGACTTCAACCGTGAATGTGGAAAGATAGGTCTACAGCTGAATCTCAACAAAACAATGTTCATGAAAAATGAACTAGTTCCAGATGATCCGTTCACTCTCAATGGAACAAACATCTCTGAATGCAGCAGTTAGATGTACCTAGGTTAAGAACTCAACATGATAAACGACCTAAAACCTGAGGTGTGCAGGAGGAAGAGAGCAGTTTGGAACACCTTCAAGAGCATCGAAGAAATAGCTAAAAGGAAAAAGAACCTCCGGCTCCAGGCACATCTCTTCGACTCCACTAGTCTCCCTGCATTAACATACACCTCAGAGATCTGGGCCCATTTAAGTGAGAAAAGGAATTCAGAGTTCCAACCTCCGTCGATGATCAAGATTCAGGGACCCTGTCTCGTTTGCCAAGGCATCGAAATTCAGATAGGCTGGACATGTAAAGCAACTTGGAGATGACCACTGGATTAGAGCCATTACCGGCGGATTCACGAGATATCGAAAGATCACGTGGCCGCCACCTACAAGATAGTCAGACTTCTTTGTCAAGACCCTGAACAAACGGTTTGAGGCTGAGGCTCTTTGTATTCCTGGAGCAAGCAAATGTCATTGGGCTACACTGGCATGCAATAGGGACAAATGGAAACATTACTGGCACCCACTTGAGCAAGTCAAAGAACAACAGGATGCCAAGTGATCAAGTGATACATACACACACACACATTTATGTCATGCAAATAAATGCAGTTATTCTATATGTCTTTTTCCTTCTGGCTAATTTCATTGAACATGATTCTTCTCCATTTCCATTCATAAGCAAATTTCATAACTTCATTTTTCCTAACAGCTGCATAGTATTCCATTGTGTAGATGTATCAGTTTCTTTATCCAGTGATCAGTTCTCAGGCACTCTGGTTGTTTCCAGATTCTGGCTATTGTGAATAGTGCTGCGAAGTGCGGATGGTGTTTCCGCTGTGTATTTTTGACTTCCCAGGGTATATTCCCTGGAGTGGTATGGCTAGGTCAAAAGGGAGCTCAATTTCTAGTCTTTGGAGGAATGTCTATATTGTGTTCCAAAAAGGCTGTACAGTCAACATTCCCACCAACAATGGCTGAGAGTCCCTTTCTCCCCGCATCTACAATTTGTTGTCCTTGCTCTTTTACAATCCATTAATTTTTTCCTTTTAATTTTTTATTATACCACCGTGAGACATACAATTACAAAGGTGTTCACAATTGGTTCTTGGTAATACAGTATTCCAGCACCCATCCCTCCACCAGTGCCCCATCACCACCACCAATGTACCCCACCCCCTCCCACCCACCCCCAGGTTGCCTCAATAGCAGGTAGCCCCGTTTTCCCTCTCTTTTTCTCTCTCTGTCTCTGCATCTCTCTCCCTCTTCTTTTACACATTGTGGTTAGCCCTGCAGATATTTAGAGTTTATCACTTAAGTTTCTTTGTGTATATTCAATGGTGAGTTTTAATCTGCCATTACCATTTCCCACACTTATTAAAACACTGGTGTCTATTTATATCCTATGCAGTCATTCTATATCTGTCCTTTTCCTTCTGACTAATTTTACTCAGCATGATAGTCTCTAAGTCCTTCCATTTGCAGGTAAATTTCATAATTTCATCTTTTCTGACAGCAGCATAGTATTCCATAGTGTAGATGAACCACAGTTTCTTTAGCCAGTCCTCCGTTCTCGGGCATTTAGGTTGTTTCCAGATTCTAGCTATAGTGAATAGCGCAGAGATGAATAAAGAAGTACAGATAGTGTTTCTGCTATGTGTTTTTCGGTCTCTCAGGTATATTCCCAGGAGTGCTATTGCTGGATCAAATGGGAGCTCAATATCTAGTTTTAGGAGGAATGCCCATATTGTTTTCCAAAAGGACTGGACCAGTCGGCATTCCCACCAACAGTAGATGAGAGTCCCTTTTTTTCCCACATCCATGCCAGCACTGGTTGTTTTTGCTGTTTTGGATGTGTGCCAGTCTCTGTGGTGTGAGATGGTACCTCATTGTTGTTTTGATTTGCATCTCCCTGATGATTAAAGATGAAGAGCACTTTTCATATGCCTTTTGGCAGCTTCTGTTCATTTCCTCTCCCCATTTTTTGATGGGGTTGGCTGTTTTTTTCTTGTGAAGGGCTACCAGTGCCTGATATATCCTGGATATTAACCCCTTGTCAGATGGGTATTGGATGAATATCCTTTCCCACTCTGTGCAATCCATTAATTTTTAAAAAATAAGTCATTTATTCAAAATTTATTTACTGATCACCTACTATGATCTAATTATTGCTCCAGGTGTAGAGATAGAAAGTAACTGGAAACCAATAAAATGGTGGGGAATGTTACTCTTCAGCCAACACAGGCCTTGAAACCTGTGTTTGATCCCTGGCATCACAGGAAGTAACAAATTTCCTCTTGAATTTATGGAGTCTGCATTTATATATACAATGAAACTCTTAAATAAGAATGAAGATTCATAAATTACATTAGAAAATATTTAGGGGGCCGGAGCGATAGCCCAGCAGGTAGGGAGCTTGCCTTGCATGCAGCCGGCCCATGCCGGCCCAGGTTCCATCCCCGGCATCCCATATGGCCCCCAAGCACCGCCAGGAGTGATTCCTGAGTGCAGAGC
Source organism: Cryptotis parvus (assembly GCA_021461705.1). NCBI lineage: Eukaryota > Metazoa > Chordata > Mammalia > Eulipotyphla > Soricidae > Cryptotis > Cryptotis parvus. Next base: position 12,655 of record JAJIBD010016408.1, on the reverse strand, counting down.
CAGGAGAAACCCTGAGCATTGCCGGGTGTGACCCAAAAAGCAAAAAACAAAAAAAAGTATTTAAAAGGCATGCCACAAAACATTTCTGGGAAATTTATAAAAGTTTTTCAGTCATATGTAACATATAACTAACAGTAGAGACACATATAACAAAGACATATAAAGGACCAGAGAAATAGTACAAAGGTGAGGGTGCTTGCCTTACATGTGGCCAACACGATTCAATCCCCATAGTGGCACATGGAATGATTCATGAGTACAGGTCCAGGAGTGATCATTTCTGGGCATCACTAGGTGTGGTCCAAAAAGACAAATTAAAGACTAAGTAAGCTAGGTTTCTTGTGTTTCTGCTCAGTGTACTATTGGCAAGTGTCTTCCAAGAGGAGACGAGCAGTTGAGAAGGTAGACTTGATGGGGTGGGGCTGGGAGCAGGGAGACAGAGTCAACACTGTGCAGACTCACTGCAGAGCCCATAGGAACACTGTTAAGCTGGTAAGCACTTTGGAGATCTTCTAACCCAAAGCCCTCTTAATTTAACAGATGAGAACGCCCCAACTCCTTTGTCCGCTTTTAAATAGACAAAGGAGTAAACATCCACAAAACATGTTAACAGAAAACAACTCCAAAAGAGAAAATAGAAACATACAGATGAAATGGCTGCTTTCTTAAGGATGAGAAAACAGTATTAAAGGCCTGAACCCGTTTCTCTTTACTCTGAGAAACAGCACTAACATATTCAGTGAGACCACCCTATATATCTTCTAGTCAAAAAAAAATATTGACATTCTATCTATAACTTTAGGAAACAAGCATATATTAGTACCATATTCATATCTTGGCTAGTTTTCTAATTTTTTTTGGCTTTTTGTAGGTCACACCCAGCAATGCTTAGGGGTTACTCCTAGCTCTGCACTTAGAAATTACTCCTGGTAGTGCTCAAGGGACAATATGGGATGCAGTAGATGAAACCGGGGTTGGCTGCATGCAATACAAAAGCCCTATCTGCTGTACTATCACTACAGCCCCTCTTGGCTAGTTTTACTGAGTATAAACAGACTGGAAAATAGCCACTCATAAGTATAGTACATGTTTCGTTGTATGAGGCCCTGGTTAGATCCCAAGCTCACATACCTTCCACCAAATAACGCAGACCCTTCTGCACCCCTGAAATAGAGTGAGCATAGAGAAAATCAAGGATGATAGCAAGATTAAAGAAATTGTGTGAAAATATACATTAATATTTGGAGGTGAATTTCTGACCTTCCTAGACTCATGGCTAACTTCTGAAGCTAACTCGTGTGCTACCTCAAAGTAGGCTGAAATTTGCATAGTCAAGTTTTTATTTGGTATAACAGTGACTTGGAGACTGAAGAACACAAAATACCTTTCAATTGCAAAATATTTCCTATAGCCTAACAAACCTTTTATCCAACTAAGTAGAATATCATCCCAAGAAACATTTTTCACAACCGAACAAGTGTTGAGTAAAAGAGTAACTTCCTTTGAGAAGCTAGATTACAGTTATGCAAGCTGATTTTAATTTTTCTCTTTAATTTATCTCCTTTACCTCTAAAGAGCCAGGGGTAAACAATGTAATAGTGACGATGATTTGGGGACTAGGTCAGAGATGCTTCAGCATTTTTAAGCAAGTATCTAGAAGAGAAGTTCCCAAACTCTGGCCTACCACTCCCTTGACATAAAAATATTATTTAATGACCCCCTGGAAATATTCTTTAAGAGAAGGAGCAGAAAATCAATGCACCTGACCGTACATACCCCCCCCACCCACACCGATGGTTCCAGTACCCACCATGGGTGGCATCACCCATTTTGGAAACATGGATCTAGCAGATAGAAAAAAAACATCACTCTCAGCATATCCCACTAAAACACCCCCCCATCATCAAGGTTACCAGACCATATATCAAAGGGTAAGAACCCATAGAGAGGATAGGTTAATATACAAAGATAAAGGGTCGCTAAGGTTCTATTTAAACTACAGTTCCTCTCAGGGACATCAGTGATTTTCGACCTTTTTATTCCTGGAGGTCAACCCCAGTATACAGATTGGTGGTTGGGAACACAGAGCTGAATCATCAAGTCCATGAGATTGTGGTGAGCAGAACCATCAGTGGTCCCCAACAGCCACTTGGGAGAGAAGGAAAGTGCAGTGAGGCAGGCATGCTGAAGAAGAAACAGGGCATCAACCCAAATGTGAAGGCCCCAGATGAAGAAGAGGAAATGCTCCTAGCCCACCCCTTTGGTCCTGTTTAGCTGGCCTTCCTGAACACTGACCAAACTTTTACTCCTCATCAGTATGCTTGGGCAGTGCCACTGTGACTGCCGCTCCATACAGCAGCTACAAGCCACATGTTGCTACTTAAATTAACTGAAATTAAATAAAATTTCCAATTCAGTTGCTCAGTCACACGAGCAAAATTTCAAGTGTTGGAGAGACACATGGATCAGGTGCTTGTATATATGGACATCACAGTGCATCCATGGGACATTTCCATCCCTGCAGAACACACTACGGGAAGTACTGCATTTTCTTTGGAGACAACATTTGCAGATGAACACACAGTAGCAACTGTACTTTGATGCAATAAACCATAGTTTTCATTTTTACCCCTTATAATAAAATTACAGTATTTTTCCATATATTCTATCTTATGTTAACTGAAATTTCAACCTTCTTAATTTCAACCTATGAAATTCTTCCCTTAGGTATTATCTCCCAATGTATATTTATAATTATTTGCAAATACCTTACCCGCTGTACTATCACTCCAGCCCCTGTAATTCTTAATATTCTTAATATGCTAGGACTAATTCTCAACTATACAAATTCAGGAACTTGAGAATAACTTCAAAACCCATTTTGCTTATAATTATATCACCATTGTCCTTTAATGTTTTCAAGTGTATATATATAAATATATAAAGAATGTGTATATATATATATATATATATATATATATATACACACACTTTCTTTTTTATATATATACACACATTCTTTTTCTTAATGGTTCTGCGCATTCTTTTCTTTATTTATTGTAGTTTAGGTAACAGGTTTACAAATGTGTTTTAAGCATATGGTGTTTGTTTACAAAGTTACCACACACCTCTGGCCCCAAAGCAACCATGACCTTCCACCTCTAACCCTATGACACCTCTGGTCCAGCCTTCCTTTATGCCCCATCCCCCCATCTGTGGATTATTTTCATTCACTATTTTGGAAGAAAAAGGTCCAAGAGAAAGGTAAGAAGAAAAGCACACCAAACATTCTAATCTATATTAAAAATAAGAACCCAGCCCAAAAAAAGCCTCACGACAGTATAGTATACAACAGTATACATTCTATTCATATTGCTATGTAGAACCCAATTCTGTTGATACTAGTTTAAAAAAAATGCACTTTTTTTCATAAAGGGAAACAATTATCTGAATTGATATTTAAAGACTACTATGTTTTTTATCTTTCTGTCTTTTTTGGATCACACCTGGCAATGATCAGGGGTTATTTTTGGCAGTGCTCAGGGGACCATATGGGGTGCCAGGGATTGAACCCAGCTCGGTCACATCCAAGGCAAACGCCCTACCATTGTGCTATCACTTCAGCCTCCAGGATTACTGCTGTAAATCATCATTCCCCATGATGGCATCTCCACCTAGCCCTTTGATTTAATTAAATGATGAAAAATAACCCTTATTAGACACTGGATTTCAAAAATTGAACAAAACAGACAGGAGCCCTATCCTGGACAGTTCGCTGTTCTAAGAAATGCCTCCTGAATCTCTATCACTCTCAACCCATCAACCAAACGTATCATTCTGCCTCTTAAGCACCCCAAGTCTACCTCCCCGTCTCTATTCCGAGCACCCCCTAAAGCAGCCAAAGCCTTCGAGTTTAGTAAAGGACAAACACTGTTCCAAGTTCTTTCTCAAAACATTTCACACGGTTGGACCGAATAAACTAAAATGTAAAATGCGTTGAGTTATATTCCCTGATTAAAACCCTGAAAGAACTTCAGACTTTGCAATCAAATCCATGCCCGGCTCTCTAGACCCATTTCCTAAGATTCCCTCCATAAACCATTCACAAATACCAAGACTGTCAAATCACCACAAGTTTACCAATGATCATCCGCCTTCGACCCCTCACTGTATGATCTGCCCTTTCTCAGCTTAGCCCCTTTCTTACCACATCTAGGGGAAGCTTTCAGGCCCTCAGCTCTCCCTTTCTTGAGCTGAATTTGAAGCATGTCTTAGGATCTCCACTGGATCAGAGGCAAGACCTACTAAAGTTTCAAGCACGTTATTGTTCCTACCTATTTGCTTCCCTCCCTGAAGACTAGAGTCTGACTCTGCAAGTCCTGGTGCCACTGGCAAAGCCAGTTGCTGTTGTGCTATATAAAGTCTTGGGTCCGCCCCAGATCTCCTTAGAATCTGCAGCACCGAGTGACGGCTGTTACGGAGCAAGTTTGGGGAAGTCCTACTCTTGGACACTGAGCTCTTTTGAACTCTAATTCTGATCTCCTATCAAATACCATGAGAAGGAGCAATCAACAACAAATGACTCCTGTCCCAACGAATGTTACCCCCATCTTATGTTTAAAGAGAAGGGAATTTTGGTGTTACCTAGTGACAGACAAATCCAAAGTACTATGAGTAACACTTAAAGACAAATTTTAATGGTTTGACAAGAATCGTCATCTAAAAGTTCTTTTAAAACTTAAAGATAAAACCATCTGTTTATCAATTCAGCAAGTTTTTTTTAAATGCAGTTAGCACTAATAGCTGATGCTATCTTACATAACGTGTTATTTCACAGGCTTCTTGCAGAAATTGTTCAGTTATTTCCACATAGCTTTGAAGAGTCAGGGTAGTCTGACTGCCTTTCAGATAGAGAACTTTTTCCCTACACACAGGAGCAGGGGCTGATACGTTTCTTCCTAGAAAACTAAAGCAACAACACTTGGCTTACATTCTCATAAAACTAGATAAGAAATAAATACCTTGGCAATATATTCTTGTTTCCTAAAGTTATAGGTAGAATGACAAAATTTTTTTTGAAAGGAAATTCTTCCACAAGTGGCCTCATCAAGTATTTTAGTGCTAATTCCTGAATAAAATGCACTGCATGACCACAGTACTTTTTTCCCCCCTCCAAATTGGTCAAACTGCACTTACTATCCTGTAAGTTGTGTCATTACAATACAGGAATCCCAGAACTCCGTGTCATTTAGAAAACAACCTTTACACTCTGCAATTAAACATTAAAATCTCATCCTCTGAAGATAACCCCTTCAAAAAAGGAAGAACAGTAGGTAGCTAGCAGACAGCTGTCTGTGCTCCAGCTGCCAACAAACAGTAGAAAAGTCCATATGTGGTGGTCTCCCATTTGGCGCCCAGCATGACCCAGTAACAGACCAACATTCTAACAATACCTGAAGGGCTCAACATTATGTAGCAGAGCAGAAAAAAGGACAAAATCTATACCTATGCCTATATGTATGTCACTAAGACATACCTACAAAAAAATATTCGCCCACATTTCTTTAATGTCATCCTAATTACATAAGGAGGGCGCAAATGAAGAGTGTTGATGCGGCAGAACTCTGTACCAGCCAATCAGGTAGTAGGGTGGGAAGTCTGTGTCAGTCAATCGGGAGTAGTAGTGTGGGAACTCTGTATCAGCCAATCAGGTAGTAGGGTGGGAACTGTGTCAGCCAATCAGGTAGGGTGAGAGAAGTTATTGAAACAAGGGATGAAGGCAGGGTGTGTGCTTAATCCTGAATGGCATGGTGGTACTTCTATAAGGATATGTATTTAGCTACAGAAGAGAGGATCCAAAGATAAATGAAAATGGGGGGCTGGAGCGATAGCCCAGCGGGTAGGGCATTTGCCTTGCACACGGCCGGCCTGTGCCGGTCTGGGTTCGATTCCCGGCATCCCATATGGTCCCCTGAGCACCGCCAGGAGTAATTCCTGAGTGCAGAGCCAGGAGAAACCCCTGAGCATTGCCGGTGTGACCAAAAAAAAAAAAAAAAAAAGATAAATGAAAGTGGCTATCCTGGTTTGGTGTTTAGCAGACCATGAGATCAAACCTGGGGCTCAAGCCAGGGTTCCTTCACACAAAGCATGTTTGTGCTCCAGCCTTTGAGTCATCTCTTCGCCCCACCCCCACTTTCATTCGTTTCCAATATTACAGATTTCAGCGGTATAGCTTAATACCTCTACGTGTGTAAAGAATCCAGTACCTACCACCAAAGTTCCAGTGTCACTCACCACTAAAAAGGAACCTTCCAGCCTGTTCCTCAAACCTTCCTCTCACCATTTTCTGCTAAGCACCATAGTGTTTACCAAATCCAGGCATCAGTTGGGTTGTTTTCTGTAAATGTATGCATTTTCATCATTTATGTGGTTAGATACAAACTTCAAAATTGTAATTAGGGGCTGGAGCATAGTACAGCAGGGAAGGTGCTTGCCTTGCACGTGGACAACCCGGTTTTGATTCCCAGCACCACATATGGTCCCCTGAGCCCTACCAGGAGTAATCCCTAAGCACAGAGTCAGGAGTAATCCTAGCACTGCTGGGTGTGGCCCAAATCCTCCACCCCCTCAAAAAATTATATTTAGGAATTAGCGGTAATCCTACCGATGTTGATTCATAATAATCACACCCCAAACCAATGTCAGATATTTTTAATAAAAGCAAATAACATTTTGTTTTTAATTAAAAACGAATTCAATTCACCTGCCAAAGATATTTATAGTGTGGACTAACTAGAAGAGTAACAAAGCAACTTGGTGAATTTTAGTTATGTCCTGTATGTATAAACTCTCCTGGGGTAGATTATACACACAAAATTTGGTTAGCCTACACAAATGACACCTGTTAGCCCAATTGTTTTTTAACTGCCATTTGAAATTACGTTTTCACAATCTGGACCAATTTTAAGAGACTTTTTTTTTTGGCTTTTTGGGTCACACCTGGCAATGCTCAGGGGTTACTCCTGGCTCTTCACTCAGGGACCATGTGGGTTACCAGGGATTGAACCCAGGTCGGCCACATGCAAGGCAAACACCCTCCCTCTGTGCCACTGCTCCAGCCCCCAAGGGACAAAATTTAAACCCCACGTTCTGCCTTATGTCAAGCTTATAGAAAATGAGCCTAGGCAGTCCACAAAAACAGAGATAGTACAGTGGGCAGGGCATTTTCCAGCACACAGACCAACCAAGTTTCTTTGGTTCTTTTTCTTTTCTTTTTGGGTCACACCCAGAGACACTCAAGGGTTACTCCTGGCTCCTCCATCAGAAATTACTCATGGGTGCGCGCAAGGCAAACTTCCACCCTGCTGTGCTATTGCTCGGCTCTGACCAGCCAGATCTAAACCAGTTTGATCCCTGGAATCCCATGAGTTTCTCCAGAGCACTGCCAGGAGTAATTCCTGAGTTCCTTAACAAAGAGTGGGGGTAAAAACCTGGGCATGAGTGGGTGTTGCCCAAAAACAAAAAACAAAGTAAGCCTAGAATAGGAGGAGATAAAGAGGCTACAACTTAGTCAAGGATGTCCTGGGATCACAAACTCCTAGAAAGCTGGCCCTAAAGACGTATGGTTATCAAAATAGAACAAGGACAACATGCTGGGGGCTGAGTGGCCTAACAGTGAACTGCCTGCTCGGTAAGAGTTCTGTGCAGTTACCACAGTTGTCACTGAGTTGCCAATTTTCTGCGTTCTTCTGAACTTTAAACATTTCTAGAAAATGGACCAGAGTGATAGTCCAGCAGGTAGGGCGTTTGCCTGGCATGCAGTCGACCTGGGTTCAATCTCTGGCATCCCATATGGCCCCCTGAGCACCGCCTGGAGTAATTCCTGAGTGCAGAGCCAGGAGTAACCTCTGAGCATCGCCAGGTGTAACCCAAAAGCAAAAAAAAAAAAATCTAGAAAACTTGAGGCAAGAGACTGTACAGTGGATAAGGAACTCACCCCACACACGGACCACTGGGGTTTGAGCCCCAACACCTCATACGGTCTCCTGAGCCCCACAGGAGTGATCTCTGAGTACAGATCCGGGAGTAAGCCCTAGGAATAGCAAAGTGTGACCCAAAATCAAAATGAAACAAACAAAAAGCAAGCAAAAAAAGTTCTAGGAAGCTGTACAGTAATTTTCTCACATTCTAGGGAGTTTCAGACTGCACCCGATGCTGCCTCGTTTGAAATCAAGGAATCAAGGAGAGAAAGGGTGGAGGTAAGAAGTCTCTGATACACACTTCCAACATGCTTGCTTTTGAAAAAAAAAAAAAGAACCCCAAAACTTGGGAAACACATCAGCTCCAAATGATTTTCTCTGCTAGAGCGGAACAATGTGATGAGAAAGTAGCCTTACCACCACAGAATAAACCTGAGTTTGAAAAAAACAGACAAGCTGTAACAGGACACCCATCTGTAACGGGGCAGAGGCCACACGGAAGACTGAAGTACCAAGATGCTACTTCACGCAAAAAAGAAACAGGCAGGAGTTACAAAATTCAGAATTTCATATTTTAAAATGTTTAACTTTTCATCAAGAGGGCAAGCAATTTAAAATTAATACAAGGCTTAAGTAAATCTTTGTTTGAGTACTGAAGTTTTTTTAAAAAACACAGTTACAAACTATGCAAAATTCTACAGAAAAAACGATGAAAAACAAAATGTAACTTATTCGGTCAACTAAATATTAAATTTCTACCTCAAATTATATTTTTACAAAGAAAATCAAATTAAGGCAGAAATACTTATTTTTTCACCCATCATTTCTCAATGATTTTATTACAAACTTGGACCCAACTTTTCTGTACTGACATTTATTAGAAATGCAAATAGATTCTATAATCACACTTCAATCGAAAGTACTGACAGGGCAGAGCACTAGAGAGTCCAGCAGGTAGAGGGCTTGCCTTGCGTGCTTGCTGTCAACCCAGGCACCTCATGTGCTGCCCGAATATACCAGGAGTAATCCCTAAGGGCAGTCAGAGTAAGCTCTGAGCACTGTCAGAGCTACCAAATTACCTAACAGAACTATTATGTAAAGAAGAACAGCCCTATTTTACATAATTATTATAACCAAATGACTACTGGTAATCTAATATTTCAATTTCATACAATTAAATTTAGTCATATGTCTTTTAGCTAAAATAAATGTCTTCATTCATATTAATATGTGATAAAAAGTTTAATTCATAGACTCCATATATTTGACTGTATTTTCTTAAATTCACAGCAAAGACTCAACTATAAACTCTACACATTACCCAGATAGTGTCTGAGTTTTCTCTCCCCTAATTAGCTCTGCACTGCTGAGAAACTACCCTTTATGCTACCTTAAGTAAATTAATTCATACATCAAATTTATGTCATTCAAAGCTGACTGTCATGACCTGCCCTGCCGCAGGTATACCACCTAACAAATCATTCAACTGGCCAATTCTAATTTCCAGGAGATTTTACAAGAATCCACGAGATTCCTAGCATTAGGATACCATCCTATCTTGCAGGTAAACTTCACGCTTCTATTTTAAATGGAATCTTACATACACAGTTATAAATTTCTACACTGTGTTCACTTTGTAGATTAATATTAAGTTCTCTTAAAGTTAGCAAGTTAAAACGACTATAAGAAAAGGTAAAATGAGAAAATGAGGTACTATCAGACGTGACATTTGTTTCGCATAATGAAGCTGATCGAGATAATTTAAGGCTACCAATGAAGCCTTATAATTGAATTTTGTACTTGGTTTAATCAAAGAACACACACACAAAAAAGAACTAGACACTTAACTTTAAAATGGAGTTTACTAAGGCTTCTGAGTGCTGTATCCTGCCCTTCTCCATTTTAAGATTTTTAATGAGTTTAACTACTACACATCAGTGGCTAATAAAATTGTGATTCAGATAAAGCAATCTAAATAATTCTCATCTTTGGTAGCATTTACATCACTATATATCCACAAATTACAAGTCTGCTTATTTATTACATCTCTATACTAAATTTTCTACTTCATACTCACTTCTCAGAGATGGTCTGAAATAGTCATAACTTTTCCTATAAAATCAGAATAATATGGGGCCGGAGGGATAGCTCAGTGGGTAGGGTGTTTGCCTTGCACGCGGCGGTTCATGCTGGCCTGGGTTCGATCCCCGGCATCCCATATGGTCCCCGAGCACCGCCAGGGGTGATTCCTGAGTGCAGAGCCAGGAGAAACCCCTGAGCATTGCCAGGTGTGACCCAAAAAAAAAAGCAAAAAAAAAATCAGAATAATATAATTAAGGCTTCTAATCATACTATTGTAAGTTTAGCCACTTTTAAGGCACCTGGCTATGACTAGGCTTTAAATTTTCTAAAACAATCCCATGAAAGTTCTCCTAATTCCATCTTAAATGTAGAAAACATTTCAGAAGACCACATTTTATTTCAGTGTTCTGCTTCAAACATATTCATGGGCCCAGGGGATGGCTCAGCGGCATCAGAAGCAGAAAAATACCTGCTTCACGTGCATCAGGGCATGGGTCCAATCCTCAGGTGACCCACGTCCTGAACATACACAAGGCAATTCTGATGCCTGGGCCTCACCCCCCACTCCAAACCACCTCTGGTGCCACAAAAAAAGTATGCAATGGAGTGTGTGAGCACCAGCATGACAGTGTGCAGCCCCAGCCAACACCATGACCTCAGGAAACACTCAGTAAGCACTACCCACAGAGATGCAAGACCACCACCACTAAATGAAGAAAACTCCCAGCAAATATGTACACAAGTGACACAGCTGGAAAAATGCACAACCCTCAGAGACAACAACAACCAAATGTGTGTAATCCCTGATCTTCAACTGCAGCAAAAGGAAGAAAAGAAAATCACCATTCACAAGCTTTGCATGCTTTAGTTTGGTCATTTGTCAAGAGCTCTGTGAATTTAATTGCCACTAAGGCTCCTTAGCAGAAAACTGCCATTCTCAAACAGCTTTTTTAAAGTTCTGTTCTTTTCACAATGGCAAACATAAAAGGGTTTTGTTTTTGTGCTACACCTGGCACTATCTGGGGGTCATTCCTGACAGTGCAAGGTATCGAACCAGAATCAGCTGCACACAAAGCAGGGTCTTAACGCCTGTGCTAGCTCTTCAGCATTAAGCACAGGGGAACTGTCTGGATAGGAGGCAGGGATGTGCCTCAGGAGCATGAGTAGCCACCAAGTACCACCAGACGTGGTCTCCAAAGCACAAAACAAACTAACAAAAAAACTGAGTTGGGAAGACAGTACAGGGTGAGACACTTGCTTAACATGCAGCTGAATCTGGTTCTATCCCCAGAATTTCTTATGTCTTCTAAGTACCTCCAAGAAGTGGTCCCAGAGCATGGCTGGGTATGGACTAAGTCCCCCAAAAAAGAAATTAAACAGCTGGTATTTTGATCATTTTTACTGGCTGCATAAAAATAGTAACCTCTGACTTGTCAGCATTTACTTTTTCATTAAATGAATTTAAATTTTCTGGGTTTGTGGGGAAGAATTCCTTCCACCTGACAACCTATTCAAAAGGGGCCAGAGAGCTAGTGCAGGAAGCAGGCAATGAACTGCCCATAGTCCTGATTCTGATCCCGATTACCACTCAGCCTCCTGGGTGCAAGCCACCCCAGAGCACATACAGTTGTGGCCCCAAAATAATCACCCCAAAATAAAACAAAAATAAATAAAAGGTCACTGATAAATACTAATTATGTTTCAGTGTTTCTTTCATCAAAATGATACTGTCCTCATTCACATCACCAATGTGATCAGATCATATAAAAGAGAACCCTGGTTTCTCTGTTTATCACTTTGTATAACCATTTTAAGACATCTCAGTAGGGACTAGATAGACAGGGACCAAGGGGTAGGGCACCTGCCATGCATATGGCTAACTAAGGGTCAATCCCCACACCACATACAGTCCCCTGAACCTTGCCAGGAGTGATTCATGAGCACAGAGCCAAGCGTTAGCCCGGAGCATGGCCAGGTATAGCCCAAACACCAAAAATTAGTTAATTAATTGAAAAATGTCTCAGTATATTACAAATGTCTTCTTTAGCCACAAAAAGACAGAGGAGTAAGTAAGCTGCCCTGATTTCTTAAAGTTCCATGAAGATGAAAAAAATATAAAGAGGTCCACAGACCACCTCCCACTAGGCCCCATGCCCTCCAGTGCAGTAGTCACTAGCCCTATAGAGCAATCTAAATCAAAGTCAGCTGAAATTACACACAGTCCATAATCCTGTTTCTTTGTCTGGTCCCAGTCAACTGTTCATGAGCCACTTGTGGCTGGTGGTTTCCAAATTGGATATAGCAACCACAGAGATCAGCTGGATTTTCATCATGACACCAAATTCAGGGTGCAGGTTCTGAGTCCTCCTTCTAGGCACAGACCAGGCAGGTAAGGAAGAGATCAGCAGGTACAGGACTTGGGCCAGAGGGAAGAGAAATCAAAGATTCTTTCCTAGAACCATGGAAGCCAAAAGTACTTTGATATCTACAAATAATCTCAATACGATTTAAAAGTAGAGTAAAGGGCTTTTGTAACATTCTGAATTCATGGAAGAGTCACTACTGAATTCATGAAAAAGACACTCCAATTTTTT
>JAJIBD010016407.1:0-18601 GCA_021461705.1 Cryptotis parvus | reverse complement strand
TTCCATGAGGGTCGCCATTTTCCATATCCGGACTTCCCTCTCATCAGAACGCCACCCAGCAGACTAGCCTATCATAGCTCGGCTCCCTCGGCTGCACAGTTCATCAATATATGCTGGATTTAGAGGTGACTTCAAGAGTATGCCACCTGCACGACTGAGCCTGGCAAGCTACCCGTGTCATATTTGATATGCCAAATACCAGTAACAATTATAGACCTCATTCCCATGACCTGATGGAATGGTTTGAGGCTCTTTATGTTCCTGGAGCAAGCAGATGCCCTTGGGCTCTACTAGTGTGAGACAGGACATATGGAGAAGTTACTGGTGCCCGCTCGAGTAAATCGATGTGACGAACGGGAAGACAGTGATACAGTGATACAGTGAAGGAAAAAAATCTTATTAAATATATTAATAATAAGGACAAAAAGACACACCATGAACAAAAAAGACAGAAAAGGTTATGAAAGTCCATTTCCTAGAGATCCTAGCATTTTAATAGTAAAGCTTTAAGGCAGTACACTCAATCTCAAATAGTAAAACAGCTAATATTCGTTAACTATTAGAAAGACTATCACTGTTATAAAGACTTTTGTTTTGTTTGTTTGTTTGTTTATTTTAGAAAGACTTTTTGAAGCAGGAATGTTTGGATTTTGAGTGCGCCATCTCTGAATGATCCTGCAAGAGCAGAGAACTTTCCCAAAGGTGAACATCATTTGTTGGCCTTTTTTTTAATTTTTTTTTTTTAGGAAGCCGTGACTTACAAGTTCGTAACAGATTTTCAAACGTACAATATCTGAAAACAATCCCAACATCAATGTCAACTTCCCTCCACCAATGCCCCCGCCCCCTCCCAAACACAACCTGCCTCTGTAACAGGCACATTTTTAAGTCTGGACATTCTTGTCTTGTGCTTTGTCCAGAAGGATGCTAATGGCTGTGGATTTGTTGTGGACGGCCACTACTATCCTGAGGAACGTTCCTTCCAACCCTACATTGTTGCGGGTTATCGGATTCATAATACTGTTAATTCTACATTCATGCATACACCATTCCGACACCACACCCATCCCCAGAGTGCCCTCTTCCCTCCACCAGTATCCCAAGGGTCACCCCAGCCACCCTTCCTCCCATGAAAGTTCAGATCTCTGGACAACATCTCCAGTTCAGAAAATTTAAGCCATCTGTTGTTCCTTTACTACGTCTTTATATCCCACATGAGACATTTTTCATTTTAATTTATTGTGGAGGTTGGTGATACCTATACACATATAAATGAATAAAGCTAAGCTTGAAATTCCACAAAATTGTAAATCAAAATTGCAGTTCAAAGATGTTTTAAAATTGCATATCTGAGTATGTAACATTTTTTAAATTAATAGTATGAATAAATCAGCACCACTTGTCACTGAAATTCAGCAGCTATGAGTACTGCCAATTTTTTTTTCTTTTTGGGTCACACCCGCAATGCTCAGGGGTTTCTCCTGGCTCTGCACTCAGGAATTACTCCTGGCGGTGCTCAGGGGACCATATGGGATGCCGGGATCGAGACCCAGGGCCGGCATGAGCCGGCCGCGGCAAGGCAAATGCCCTACCCGCTGGGCTATCACTCCGGCCCCACTGCCAATTTTTTAAATGTTAGTCTTTACAAACTCTTTACATAATAAATGTGCAATGTAATTAGCAATGTCAGCAGTCAAAGATGGTATAAGACAGGATAAGAATAAATGAAATAAAACAAAAATGACCCATACTCATATAGAAAATAGGGAGAATTTTAAAAATAAGGAGAATTTAAAAAATCCTATAAATCTTTCATAAGGATATGGTCTGAAATCAAACTTAGTTTTAATTACAATTTCAGTACCTATAAACTACCCATATCTAACACATTAACTGCAATATGGAGTTAATGATGGTATCTATATCTAAATAAAGTTCTAATGAGGATCAGAAGAGATAAACCATCTAAAGAAAGGGCTTACAACATTGAACAACATAATAAACTTTCTGCTAACAGTTGCTTTTGCTTATATCAATAGTTATAGAAGTTCTTCCCTTCAAGAAAGAAATCTTTAATATATGAAGAACTCAGTAGAGATCTTTTATTTTAAACCTTACTGCAACATAGAGCAACAGACAATCATAAAATACTCCACTCAACAACTACAGATTAGGCATGTCTTATAAGAAAGCACCTTCATGAACATTAGCCAAGAAACACTTGGCTAAGTCCATTCATAAGAGGTTATGCAGGCTCCGCAGTCTGAGCATCTGAACATAACATAACTGACTCCCTCCTCTATCAGACCTCAGGTCAAATGGTCCTGCTCCAGTTCCCCAAGCCCCTAGATTCAGTCCCCTGGTTTCAAAATCACATGGCTCGCTTGTGAGTGAAATATAAGAGAAATGAAAATGCCACTTTTCCCTGAAAGGGTACTAATTAGAAATAAGTCAAGCTCTCATACATCACTAAAGTCTACTGATAAACTCCTATTAAATGAAATCAGGGAAACTGGCAAGAAAAAAAAGATAAAGAACCCCATATAAATTAATGCTGCCCTTAGAGACTTACCTAATCCCATCTGGGCACAAGATTAGCTCTGGGCTTATTCAATAAATCCAATATTCTTAGAATAAAAGAAATAATGTGTCTCAGACAAAATAACTCTAAACTGAAACTAACTCAATTCTTCCTTGATCCCTTTAATACTAGGAATGGCCTACCCCTGATTTTCCCAAGAATCCTTGAACTACGTCAGAAACTCACCAAACTCCTTCTTTCTACCAAGGTTGTTTAGACTAGCATCTCCAGATTATTAGCTACAGGCAGAAATTGACGCAATTTCTGAAGTTAAGGAAAGAAGCTAGCCTGGCCTTAAAACAGAAGAGTCTGAACTGAGATACAGAATTGTGTACAGCTCCTGCAGCACGCACACACCAATTTCATAATACTAACAGCCAGTACAAGCATGGTAAATGTGATGGAGAGACTCACAGAAGCCCATTAAACTCAATGAATGAAAAAGGTAACACGAAAGCTCAGCCAGCACCAAACAGCTCAATAAATCCTCAGACAATCACTTTAGTAACATTACTGTAATATATAACAATAATCACAAATTGACTTATTAATCTGAATAATTCCATTTGTCATTTTGTTGTAATAAGCAATATTAAGTCAATTGGCTACTAAAGAGACAGACTTGAGAAACTAGGGACATTGGTGGAGGAAAGGTCACACTGGTGGTGGGACTGGTGTTGGAACATCGATGTCTGAACACCTGAAACAGTTGTATTATAAACTTTGCACATCATGGTGTTAAAACAAAAAAACAAATAAATAAGATTATGGAATTGGCATCTCATCTCATAGTCATCAGCCATATGAATCTTGCTGGTCCTTTTAACATGTCTAGATTTCAGATAGTTTCATTTTTAGTATTTTTTTTTCATCAGGGAAGCTATACCTTCATAGAGACCAGTCAATATTACATTTTTCTTTTTTTACACTTTTTTACACTTTTTCTTGAACACAAATTGTACCATTAAGTTATGTTCAAGGGGAGCTGGAGCAATAGTCCAGCAGTTAATGCGTTTGCCTTGCACGCAGCTGACCCGGTTCAATCCCTGACATCCCAGGAGTAATTCCTGAGTGTAGAGCCAGGAGAAACCTCTGAGTATCGCCGGGTGTGACCCAAAAAGAAAAAAAAGAAAAAGAAAAAAAGTTATGTGCAAGAAACCATTTAAATCAGTCTCACATTTAGTAGCTGATATTGTAATTAATCTAACCTTTTATTATTCAAATGAAATGATCTCAATAGAGCACTTGACTTTTTATTACTAAAGAGTTTGCAAAACTGAACTTACCAATCACACAATTTCAGTAGTTTGTAAAATATGAGAGTAACAATAATAAAAAATCTCACACTAATAATGAAAGCATGCAGTTTTCTAGAATATGGATGGAACTGGAGCGTGTCATGATGAGTGAAGTAACTCAGGAGGAGAAACACAGTGTATGATCTCATTCATTTTGGTGTTTTAGGAAAACAAGTCAAGACTATAGAACATATCTACTGATAACACCTACTGATAACCTGAGTACCAGAGCACAAACTAAGCACCTGATTATCAAGAAGGTGGACAGGAAGTGACTCAGAGGAATAGGTTGGGGTCAGGGGAACGTGGTCACTTTGGTGGTGGTGAGGTGAGGTAACTGCACCAAGACCGCATATGTCAACACTGCTACAAACACATAACCTAAAAATGTTTTCATTCATGTTAATATTATGGGAAGATAAAGGATGGACACACAGAGCATATCATGCTGAGTGATATGAGTCAGAGGATAGGGACAGATATAGAATTACTGCACTCATTTATGGGATTAAAAAAAACAGTATGAAACTAATATCCAAGGTCAGCAAAAACAGGGTCCAGGAAAAACAGGGATCAAGGTCAATGGTTGGGAGCTTGCCACAGTGTGTATAGAGCAATGGACAGTTAGTATAAATAAGAGACCAGTATGACAATCACTTGTATCACTTGTCTTCCCTATTGTTCATCGATTTGTTCAAGCGGGCACCAGTAACATCTCCATAAGTCCTGTCACATGCTAGTGTAGTCCAAGGGCATCTGCTCGCTCCAGGGACAGGAAGAGCCTCAAACTATTCCTTCAGGTCATGGGAATGAGGTCCATAATTGTTACTGGTTTTTGGCATATCAAATAAAACATGGGTAGTATGACAATAATAATTAGAAATGATCACTCTGAACAAAGAGTGTTGTAAATAGGTAAAGGAATATACATGATAACCTTTCAGCATATGTATTACACAAGAGCAAAAATGAGAGAGACAGAGAAAGAGACAAAGACAGAGACAAAGACAGAGACAGAGAGACAGAGAAAGTGTCTGCCACTGGGGCGGGCTGAGAAGCAAACTGGGAACACTGGTGGTGGGAAAAGTACACTGGTGAAGGGATGGGTTATGTATAACTGAACATTATTTAACTGAAACTCAATCATGAATAACCTTGTAACTGTGTATCTCACTGTGATTCAATAAAATTTTTTAATTAAGATTTAAGGGGAGGGGGCCAGAGCGATAGCCCAGTGGGTAGGGCATTTGCCTTGCACACGGTCAGCCTGTGCCGGCCTGGGTTCCATCCCCGGCATCCCATATGGTCCCCGAGCACTGCCAGGAGTGATTCCTGAGTGCAGAGCCAGGAGTAACCTCTGAGCATCGCAGGGTATGACCCAAAAAGCAAAAAAAAAAAAAAAAAGATTTAAGGGGAAAGTCCCCAAACCCCCAGCCACCAGAAAACCCAGAGCCACCTCCCACACCTGCCATCTTGCGAGCAGAGAAAAAGCCAGAGTATCACGTCTCCAAAACATGACACCATGAAATCTTCCCAAGGAGTCTGGAACCTCCTTGGAATGGGCAGGGAAGAGGGGAGGTCCCTTTCCAGCAACAGCCCGCAGGCACACCCAACACTCTCAGACATCAAAATGGCCCAGAGAAACAAGTAAACCTCATCATACAGCCAAGTCACCAAATTGTTCCACATCTATAGTTCCTGGACCCCGTGGACACATATGCCTCAAAATTTCATAGTACTGAGAGCCCAGTAGGCTCACAGCAAACCTGAAGGGAAAGTTGCATGGAAGACCACCAAGCTTAATGATCCCAAAAGTAACACAGAGACTCAACTAGCACTAACCAGCACAGTAGATCCACAGACAATGACTTTAATATCAGCATTGTAAGATGCAACAATTATCACAAATTGACTCTTATTTCATAAGTTTTATAATTCTATTTGCCTTTCACTATCACTATCACTATCTTCCCGTTCATCATCTATTGGCTAGAGCGGGCACCAGTAATATCTCCATATGTCCTGTCTCATGCTAGTAGAACCCAAAGGCATCCGCTTGCTCCAGGAACATAAAGAGCCTCAAACCATTATATTAGGTCATGGGAATGACCTAATATAAATGTTACTGGTATTTGGCATATCAAACATGACACGAGCGGCTTGCCAGGCTTGCCGTGCGGGTGGCATACTGTTGTAGTAACCTCTAAATAAAGCATTTATTGATGAACCGCACTGCCTCTAGCAGCCGCACGGTCCGGGCTGTGATAGTCTGGTCTGCTGGGTGGAGTTATGGCAGAGGGAAGTCCGGATGTGGAAAATGGCGGCCCTCATGGAGTCGAGGGATCGTCTGGCTTGTTGTGAGGCTCTGCTGGGGTGGCAGGCCAGGACTAGAACCCGCCATGCCTCCCGGGTGCCTCATGAGCGGCTGGGCACAGGGAGAGCAAGTAGCAGCTCTGCCCCATGTCTGAGAGTTTCTGGTTCAGCATAAAAAAACCTGGGCGGATTGAAAAAAACCTGCTGCAGGGTGGGTGTGGATGATCCAGGCTGTCCACCCAGCAGACTAGACTATCACAGCCCGGATTATCCACACTCACCCTGCAGCAGTTTTTTTTTTTTCAATCCGGCCCAGGTATGCTGGAACCAGAGACTCTCAGACATGGGCATAGCTGCTACTTCGCTCCTGTGCCCCCCCCCCCCTGCCCCGACTCCATGGGGGGCGCCATTTTCCACATCCAGACTTCCCTATTTGCCTTTATGTTCTAACAAACAATGTGAAGTAAATCTTTTTTGTGTCTGCAAGGGGCCAAGCTGGTTTGGTGAGTGAGAAACTGGGGACGGAGCAAAGACCACACTGGTGTTCAGATTAGTGTTGGAATATTTAATGCCTAAAACAATTTTATGAACAACTTGGTAAATCACGGTGTTATAATAAAAATGCTATAATAAAAAATAATTTTAATAAAAATAAAATTTAAGAGGAAAAACTATTTTAACTAGGTCTCAGGAGGGAGACTTCATAGCATCATAATCTACGTCACCAGAATGGTAACCACTTCATGTATTCCTTTACTCGTAATCTTAGGCAACTGTGAATAATCTTCTGGCTCAAGTGATAAATGAATTCTAATACTCATAAGACTTCATCTATAAAATCTAATAATAAAAAATATCTAATAATAAACATGAAAAGGTGCTTGAGACTAATGTTGGGTTCTAAGCGGCTAGTCTTTTTTTTTCCTTTTTGGGTCACACCCGCGATGCTCAGGGGTTATTCCTGGCAATTTGCTCAGGAATTACTCCTGGCAGTGCTAGGGACTATATGGGATGCTGGGGATCAAACCCGGTCGGCCACATGCAAGGCAAATGCCCTTCCCACTGTGCTATTGGCTAGTCTTAAGGCCTGCCACTTTCCCCACCGTAAGGCCCTGAGGACAGGACCCAGAAGTGGGCTTTGTTTTCAAAGCAATAAAACTTCTGAAAGCCCAAATGCTTACACCCACTAGAAAAACACCTGTTTACAAGGCAGGATATACCTGGCTTTCTGAATACTAACTGTTACTCTGCTGCAATGGCTCAGGATGCTACTTGTGCTTGTATCCGCTCTATCCAAACAATTGTATAAAAGGCTTAAGCTGTGCTCAGTAACCAGGAACTGCTCTCCAGACACCCCCATCCCCACCCCACTCCCCACTGAATTGGTTCTTTCTTTCTGCAACAGCGGCAAGACAGTAGCTTCTCCCAAGTCCTTCCCTCTCGCAGGGATGAAGTCCAGCAAGATCCAGGTCTCCTGATTCGTACCAGGGGGCCACTGGCTAGGGCCCCCGACAACTAAAATTTTTATTTTGTTCATGTAATTTCATTAGAATATTAAAAAGTAAAATAAAGCACAGTCTACCAAGTAATAAAAATCTATGTCACATCACAGTTCTAATAACTTTTGAAGGCCATAATTTCAAATCATCTAGTACTGAAATCTGAACTATAAGTGTTTTATTATGAAAATCAAAGTGGTTTCAATATTTCCCTCACTATGCAAATGCCACTATACATGGTATTGCACATTTACAGTATACAGAGCAGTTTTCAAGCTTGAAAGAGTAAATTTCCAGTATTTAAATGATTTCACAAACTAACACTACTCCATTATTTTTCATGATTACCTTCTTCCTTCACTGTCTAGGACTACTGTCCAATTTGAAGCTACGACAGAAATCTAATTTTATTGATTTGATTTTTTGGTTAATGTTTTGGGGCCACATCTAGCAATGCTCAGGACTTATTCCTGGCTCTGTACTCAGAGATCACTTATAGTGGGTTCAGGGATCATATCTGGTGCCAAGATCAAAGCCAGGTCAGTATATGTAAGGCAAGTATCCTACCAGCTATACTATTACTCCAGTCCCAAGTTCATGCATTTAATATTAAAATATTTTAAAATATTACCAATAAGTGGGGCTGGAGCAATAGTACAGCAGGTAGGGCACTTGCCTTGCACATGGCTGACCCAGGTTCCATCCCCAACAGCTTATATGATCCCCAGAGCACCACCAGGAGTAATTCCCAAGTACACCATGAGTAACCCCTGAGCATCACCGGGTTAACCCAAAAAAAAATTACCAATAAGTGAAAATACACGGATAACAGAGACAGAATTATGTTATGACAATTAGGTATTATTTGGAAACATTTCATTGTAACTTTATTAACAGCACATGGATTTTTTTTTTGTCCTATCTTTTGCATTTTAAATAACAGCAAATAAAAGGAAGAAACTTGTTTTAACTACAAAGTCATTATTTCTAATAAGCATATTGGCACTTTAAAGATAATTACTGCTTTATTATTACACTCATTGTTTGGGGGTTTGGGCTTTTTTCCCAACTACCTGAAAATTTTTCAAATTCTGTTCTGCTTGATCTTGAGTTCTAGTATTTGATTACTTAAATGTATTTTTGGCTTTTTATTGCTACAAAAGGCATTATTGTGTTGGCATCTAAAAAGTCAGAGGGGGAAAATATATATATATAATCACATGAAAAGAAGGTCCTACCTGTTTCAACCTCATGAAGAAGGTCTCTGTGAAAGTCTTCCGGCTGAAATACCAAAATCGCTCATTTGCAGGGTACACACGAACTAACGTCTCCAGGAGGAAGCGGACAGGCTCTACCACCTCTGTAACAACCATATCCACTGCCACCGTCATGTACACTCGTTTATCTGCAGGAAGAGTGGTCTGTTTTATGTGATGCTCAGGGTCTATCATAGCTGTTCTCACTCCCAGCACATGTAGGGGAAACATGCAGTGTGCCAAGGTTCAAACCCAGGCCTCCCACATATTCATGCACTCAGCCTATTATGCCAAAACTCTTCCTAGACAATTTAAGAGAAAAAGATTCATTAACTCCTGGCTTATGAATAAAAAAGCAAGGTTCTTTTTTTTTCTTTCTCAAGACCCATACTCTACTATGATGTATTAAATTGTGATTGCTCAACCTTGAGATTCTATTATGGTGACTATTATTTTTTCCACAGTCCTTTAACGGAAAAATTCCTTTCTTAAGTTTTCTGTTTAATTTATTTTTTATTGAATCGTTGTGAGATAGAACATAATAAAGCTGTTCATTATTGGGTTTTGGTCATACAATGTTTCAGCACCCATGCCCCCACCAGTGCACATTTACCAAAACCAATGTCCCCAGACACTCCCCTCCTCCCCAGGGGCCTGCCTTTATGGCAGGTACTTTCCCCCCCCACCCCTCTCTCTCTCTCCCTTCTTCTCTCTCCACCCTCTTCCCTTTTGCACATTGTGGTTTATGATACCAACATGTATATCCCTTTAATTACTTTCAATACTCAGGTCTAATCTAGCATTACTATTTCCAACTATTATTATTTTAAGATGATTTTAAGATGTTGTAACATGGGTGAATTTAGTTTATAAAGGCATTGTACTGTATGCATACACAAATTTCATTTATCCATTCATCGCTCGATAGATTTTTTTTTTTTGGGTCACACCCGGCAATGCTCAGGGGTTACTCCTGGCTCTGCACTCAGGAATTACTCCTGGCGGTGCTCGGGGACCATACGGGATGCCGGGGATCGAACCCGGGCCGACATGGGCCGCGTGTAAGGCAACACCCTACCCGCTGGACTATCGCTCGCGCCCCTAGATTTTAATATATGTGTATTAGCTTGTCATTCATAGATAAAACTTCATGAACATGTTTTATCTATGAATTTTTTCATTAAAAACATTTATGAAGCTTTTGTTGTCCTATATTTTAATTTCTCTTGGCTGTGCATTTAGGAGCAAAATGACTATCATGTCAAAACAAAAAGCATTTTGTTTTTTGTTTTTTGTGTCACACCCAGCGATGTTCAGGGGTTACTCCTGGCTCTTCGCTCAGGAATTACTCCTGGCAGTACTCAGGGGGACCATATGGGATGCTGGGGATCGAACCCAGGTCAGTCGCATGCAAGGCCCTACCCACTGGGCTATCACTCTGGCTCCCTGTTTAGCATTCTGAAAAACTTTCAGTAACTATTTTCCAAAGTGGCTTCGTCATTTCCCATTTACACCTATCATTCTAATTTCTCAATATTCCTGACAACATATTTTTTTCATTCTTTAAACATTCTCATGAGTTTTAATGCACCCTAATGACTAAAGGTGTTGAATACCATTTCTTTTCCAAGTTAAAAAAAAAAAATAAGGTTCTTTACAATCATGTCACCTTTGAAGTTTCACTTTTTTTTGTTTGTTTCTGGTGGCACTCAGGATTTACTCCTGGTTCTGCACTCAAGAATCACTTCTGGAACACTTGGGTGGGACCATACAGGATGTCAGGGATCAAATCCAGGTTGGTTACGTGCAAGGTAAGCATCCTATCTACTGTAATATCTCTCTGGCCCATAAGGTTAATTTTAAATGATTTACTCTCACATTGTCTATAACAATTACAGACCTCATTCTCATGACCTGACGGAATGGTTTGAGGCTCTTTATGTTCCTGGAGCAAGCAGATGCCCTTGGGCTCTACTAGCATGAGACAGGACATATGGAGACACTACTGGTGCCCGCTCGAGCAAATCGATGATGAACAGGAAGACAGTGATACAGTGATACTTTCACATTTACTAAATAAAGAATAATGTATTCTAATTATGTTTTTCATCAGTCTTGTCTCTTGGTGTCTAACTCTCCTTTCACATCTAAGAAAATCCTTCCTAAAATCAAGACTTTTGTATTTAAAAAATTAAAATACTTTGAAAAGTTAAAGTATCTTTTTTTGCTGGAAGAGGAAGGGCTACACCCAGTAGTGCTCAGTAGTGCCCTTGCAGTGCTTAGGGAACTAAACGCAATGTTGGAATCAAACTGGGTTGTCCACATGCAGAACAACATAGCCCTTGTGTATTATCTCTCTGGCTCCACGAACAGGGTTGGTTTGTTTTTTTTTAAGTTATGAAACATTTATATTGAGCAACTATCCTCTGAAAAACATTCAATAAAAACTTTATTATTACATATTTTTCCTAAGTACAAACTTTCTGTCAATTCAGGAGAAATAGTCCTTAAAGTCCTTAAAGTCCTTACTAGGAATAGCAACAGATTGAGGTGAGAGAGAGAACAGGACACATAAAGCCATAATGAGAGATTTCAAAACCTGAAAATATCACTGTCACTGTCTTCCCATTGTTCATCGATTTGCTCGAGTGGGCACTAGTAACATCTCCATTAGTCCTGTCACAAGCAAGTGCAATCCAAGGGCATCTACTTGCTACAGGGACAGGAGGAGCCCGAAACCATTCT
This sequence comes from Cryptotis parvus, assembly GCA_021461705.1. Lineage (NCBI taxonomy): Eukaryota > Metazoa > Chordata > Mammalia > Eulipotyphla > Soricidae > Cryptotis > Cryptotis parvus. The sequence goes on along the minus strand of JAJIBD010016407.1, from coordinate 6,909 downwards.
TCAGGTTATGGAACTGAGGTCCATAATAGTTACTAGTCTTTGGCATAAAAAGTAAATCAAACACGGTAGCTTGCCAGGCTTTACCATGTAGGTGGTATAGTCTCAGTAGAAGGCTCTCAACCCGAGCATTTACTGATGAAACTTAAAGGGGAAGATCAGGTTTTCTCTTGGATGGAGCTCTGAGGAACTATGGAGTCTGGAGGTTGAGAATGACTAATTAAACATTTCCTCCTTTTGCCTTCAACTAATAACACAACTTTGAGGGCTGGAGAGGGGAAAGGCACTTGAGAACAGCAAATCTCCAATCAGAGCCAAAGTGTCCCCTGAGCACAGAGCCAAGAGTAAGTCCTAAGCATAAATGAGTGTGGACTATAAAAAACCAAAAAACCAAAAAACAAATGGAAAGAGAGTATAACAGGTAAGAGCATGCCTTGCACACAGCTAACCTGGGTTCTCTCCCTGGCACCTCTTATGGTCCTAAGTCCAACAAAAATGATCTCTGAGCACAACCAGATACAGTCCCCAATGATGATGATGATGATGATGATGATGATGATGATGATGATGATGATGAAGATGATGATATAATATAATAATAATAAAACTTTCATTAATTCTGAGTAATTTTTAAGAACATCATTAAAAAATGTTTAAGAAGTTAGTGCTATAAATGGCATGTAAAGTGAAATTAAAATATTTTGATCAGGGGCTGGAGCGATAGCCCAGCGGGTAGGGCGTTTGCCTTGCACATGGCCGGCCTGTGCCAGGCTGGGTTCGATCCCCGGCATCCCATATGGTCCCCTGAGCACTGCCAGGAGTAATTCCTGAGTGCAGATCCAGGAGTAACCCCTGAGCATCGCTGGGTGTGACCCCCAAAAAGTAGGTAGGTAGGTAGTTATGTAGATAGATAGATAGACAGACAGACAGATATAGATGATAGATAGATAGATAGATAGATAGATAGATAGATAGATAGATAGATAGATAGATAGATAGATAGATAGATAGATAGATAGATAGATAGATAGATAGATAGATAGATAGATAGATAGATAGATAGATAGATAGATAAGATATTTTTATCAGGAGCCAGAGAGATAGCACGGCAGGTAAGGTGCTTGTCTTGCACACAGCTAACCCGAGTTCAATACCCGGCATCCCATACAGTCTCCCGAACATCACCAGGAGTGATTCCTGAATGCAGACCTAGGCATAACCCCTGAGCATTGCAAGGTATAGCTCAAGAAAACAAAACGAATAAAATATTTTGATCAAAACATTGTAAAAGGTATGTTTATTTTAATAAAATATAAAATTTTAACTAATGAAAGATAATTATCTTTCATTTTGGAGCCAAGTGTGTACTTAAAACAAAACTGGAGCCAGAGAGAGTAAGTTAAAGTGCCCCATATGCAGTTGATTCGCCCTCCCATTTGATCTCAAGCTCAAGCACTACAGGCACTGCCAAGCACCACAGGAGCTATGCCTCCCCAGCATACAGCTGGAGTGGCCCGAGCAGTGCCAAGTGTAGCCCAGACCCCAAATTTATTTTTAAGTAAAAAGATTATTAACAACAACATTTTCTTTCATAAATTATTTAAATTTTCTTTATTTTGATCTTCAAATTACCAATTGGCTTATTTTTTGTCATTTTTGTTTTTTCACTCTGATTATAAAGAAAAAGTTTACAGGCTGATAGTCACAAGCCATTCTCCAGAAATAACAAACTGTGGGTGTAAAAGCATCTTATTGCCAATATATAAAAAGCTAAATTTTATATAATTATCATTTTTCTCTCTTTTAGTCCTCATTTTAAAAGAACCTGATGTGTGATCAAATGCAAATGGTACTTTTTTTTTTTTTTGTTTTTGGGTCCCACCTGGCGATGCTCAGGGGTTACTCCTGGTTCTGCACTCAGGAATTACTCCTGGCGGTGCTCGGGGACCATATGGGATTCGGGGATCAAATCCGGGTCAGCTGTGTGCAAAGCAAACACCCTACCCGCTGTGCTATGGCTTCAGCCCCTGGGATACTCTCATTAAACGAAATTTGAGAATAAATTTTTAAATGTTCATCATTTATTAATTTCCATGTTAACATTCACTATTGGTATCTCTAACCAAAAGTCTACAGTGAGTATGAACTAAATAACAAAACTAAAACTCAAACAAATCAATTCATTATCTTCTCAATTACTGATTGGAGTGTAACGAATTTAGATCATGGATTATAACTCATGTAGAATTTTTAATATTACTCAAAATAAGCGAATGAATAAAAAAATAAAGGCGATTAATTCATACCTGAATAGAAAAATTAACCACTAAACTAATTAAAATTCTATGTGTCCTCCATTTATAAATTCTATTCAATATTAGGCATATTAAACAAACTTAAAAGGTAAATCACTAGGAAAATGTATTTACTACAAATAAATCATAAAATGCATGATCAAAATGCCAACAATTAAAAAATCTGATTGACAAATTAAAAAATAATCTAAGAAAAAATTTAAAATAGTTTTTCAAAGATATGAGAAATTCCAGAATTTATCTTCCTCATTTCTTTCATATCTCTGCATCAGTACCCTCCAAATAAAGCACTTCTATATAATGACAAATATAATCATCAGTAAATGCTCAAGATGAGAGCCTTCTTCTGAGAGTTTACCACCTACACGGCAGAGCCTGGCAAGCTATCCGTGTTTTATTTGTTATGCCAAAAACTAGTAACAATTATGGTCTCATTCCCATGACCTGAAGGAATGGTTTGAGGCTCTTCCTGTTCCTGGAGCAAGCAGATGCCCCTGGGGTACATTGCTTGCAACAGGATGTATGGAGATGTCACTGGTGCCTGTGAGCAAATCGATGAACAATGGGAAGACAAGTGATACAAGTGATGATAATGACATACAACACAAAATTCAAATGCTTTACACAGTATCTTCCAAAATTAATTCACTTATCTTTTGAGGGGTTCTTTTGAGTAGGAGTTTTCCCCACACACGCATAAAGTATTTTTAAAAAATTCAAATTCGGGGCCAGAGTGATAGCACAGCAGGTAAGGCATTTGCCCTGCACGCAGCCAACCCAGGTTCAATTCCCCGGCATCCCATATGGTCCCCTGAGCACCGTCAGGAGTAAATCCTGAGTGCAGAACCAGGAGTAACCCCTGAGCACTGCCAGGTGTGACCCAAAAAAAAAAAATTCAAATTCTTATGAATAACTTTATTTCTAAAAAGTAACAATTATTTTTAAACATGGTAACACTGTTCGTGATATCAGTATTAAAGCAAACAATAAGGAATCTTTTAAGAAAATTCACCTTTTGGGGTTTCTTCATTAAGTGCCAGAAATATTGGTACATTAGGATTCCACATGCCAGTGATAACATAAGCTCTCCCATCATAGCTCTTGCCCATGGATTCCTGTAACAATCCAAAGAGAAATCACTAAATATATATATACTAACAAGAGAACTGTCATTTTAAAATATAAATATATCTTAAGCAATTATGTTTATTGAAACTATGCTTTAGTCAGAATTTTCTTTGTAGGGGCCAGAGTGATAGCACAGTGGGTAGGGCGTTTGCCTTGCACACGCTGACCCAGGTCCCGGCATCCCATATGGTCCCCTGAGCATCGCCAAGAGTATTTCTTGAATGCAGAGACAGGAGTAACCCCTGAGAATTTCCGGGTGTAACCCAAAAAACTGAAAAAAAATTTTTCTTTGTAATTCTTTGTAAATATTTTCACCCTTGTAAGCTTTTTAAAACATTCTTTTCTCCTCAGAGTCTTCAGTTTCTACTTAGAGACATGTACCTCTTGGATGAAAAGACATATTCTGTTATATGCTGAATCACAAAAACATTAATATTGTTATGAAGCTATATTTAACTAATCTTAGGCTGGCTGTCCAAAACTAATAAAAAGGATTTCCCTGTCTGCATTATAATGTAATTGAATCTGTTCAACACAGATAGCCCAATGGCTATGTATTAAAAATTGCATGAAGATGGAGAGAAAGCTGTGAAAAATTCACAACTGTTGGTAACTGCAATATAATCCATTTCCCTACTTTGGCCAATTATTTGTTGTACAGTTATACTCACTTTTGGGGAGAGAGGAGGGAATGAGTCACACCCAGAGGCTCTCAAGGACCACTCCTGGCAGGACTCAGGGGACCATATGGGGTACTGGGGGGCAGAACATCTCCTGTTCCTACCCTCACTTTCCTTTCCAGGAGTTTCCGTGCTAGTAAATTCTTTTGTTTCAACATGGACCTCTTCCTAAAGGTGCAGTAATACACTATACATGAGACAGACACACAACAGACTAAGGGATCTCAGGAATTCATGCCAGATATACAAATCTATCATTTGAACTTTAGGGAAACTGACAATTACTTCTCATATTCTGGAAGATCATCAGAATCAAAAGTCTGTAAATTTTTTATGTTCCTGAGCTGTCTCCTCATTGGCATATATAGGGTTCCTAAATGCAATGCTTTGCTTATGTTATAGCCTAGGGCAAGAAAGCTGCACTACTGGCATGTAATCAAGAAGGACGCAAGAAAGCTAGAATAAGCTAATTTGCTTTCATTCAATGTAATGGTAACTGTTAGCTTATAGTGCTTCCTTACCAGACAGTGCTTCCTCTACAGTTCCATAATTAACTCCACTAAGTCTATAAGATCATTGATACTTTTGTAGAGTGTAAGAGCTGTTATACTACTAGTGTTACACTACTGCTATTACACTACTTGTTACATACTTCAAAGTCTATTTCCATAAGGAGACATTGATTCCTCAGAAGGTAAAAATGGTATTAAATTTTACCCTACCTAGAATGCTAGCTGTTCACACAACATTTGGCACATAATTGGGTGTTCAAATTGGCTGGAAAAGCTATCTAGAACAGTTAGATAATGTTATTGATGAAATAAACCTAAAGTTGCTATATATATATATATATATATATATATATATATATATATATATATATTTGCAATATTCAATATATATATATTTGCAATATTCTATATATATATATATATATATATATATTTGCAATATTCAAGTAATACTTGTAAGACACAGCCAAAAAAAGTTAGTGCTTGTCTTGTTTATGCTAGGGGAAAAAAAAAGGCTAAAAAATGTATATTTGCGGCTGGAGCAATAGCACAGCAAGTAGGGCATTTGCTTTACATGCAGCCAACTCAGGTTCGATCCAGGCATCCCATACGGTTCCCTGAACACCGCCAAGAGTAATTCCTGACTGCAGAGCCAGGAGCAACCTCTGAGCATTGCCAGGTGTGACCCCAAACAGCCAAAAAAATACATACTTAACTCTAAATTGATTGTTTCCTATCAAATTTCCAAGTCAACAAATGCTAGCGTGGATGCGGGAAGAAAGGGATTTTCATCCCTTTGGTTGAGAAGGGTGGTTATGTCGACTGGTACAGCCTTTTTGAAAACAATATGGACATTCCTCCAAAGACTATAAATTGAGCTCCCATTTGATCCAGCCATACCACTCCTGGGAATATACCCGGAGTGTGGCAAAACACACAGAGACCTACGTTGGTCTCTCCCAGCTGAGACCAATGGAGCTCCTAGGGTAAAGCAATCATGTGAGGGGAAGCAATGCTGGCTGGAATTGGAGCAGGGATTTGGGCTCCTCCCCTCTGCATGCCGGAGGGCATGGCTAAGGGCTCACAGCCTCTGCAACCAGGTGAACCGGACAGGGGGGCAGACCAGAGGCACAGCTGTGACAGTGCGCAGCTGTGCAAGAGGCTTAGATAACAAAGTAGGCAAGGACCAGGTCCTTCCCAGGATCTTTCACATCTGTACACCATAATGATCATAGTAGTTGTAACAAACTGGGGAGGTTGATGGAGAATTAGGAACTATAATGTCACACTAGAACTCACTATTGAATATACACAGAGATAATTGCATCATAAACTGTAAGGCAAGTCACAAGTGTAGGAGAAGAGAGAAATAGAGACAGAAATAGAGATAGAGAGAAAGATGAGAGACTCAGGCGGCTTGGGGGAGAGCTTCCATTCAGCTCTCCCCCTAGCTCAGCTGACCATGAGGTTCCCAGGAGGCAAGATGGGTTTTGGGAGTGGGTGCATCACCTCTGTAGGGCCTTGGAAGCAGGCACATGAGACTCACTCACCATAATAACCGCCATTATCACGGTCCGGATCCCACAGCTCATCAGAACCCATGCAAGAGAGAGGCTGATCTCAAGATCAGCTCAGAGCAGCCAAGTTTGAGCCCAGGTAGGAGGCTCTCAGAGGCGGAAGTCACCAGGGCATTCCTGGAGATAGAGCTGAGGTACCCCTTCCCCTCTCTGACCTGTCCCAGAGGCCTGGTGGCCCTGCCCACTAACTGCCTCAGGGCTCTTGGCCATGATGCAGAGACTCAGAAGCACCGGGAAGAGCTGCAATCCAGCTCTCCCCTAGCTCAGCTGACCATGAGGCTCCCAGGAGGCAAGATGGGTTTTGGGAGTGGGCCCATCACCTCTGTAGGACCTCAGAAGCAGCCGGATGAGACTCGCTCACCATAATAGCTGCCATTTTTGTGGTCTGGACTTGGTACATCAAACTAGTGAAACCAATCATGTTCTAGAATATATTACAATCTACAATGTGTAAGAAAGGAACATGAGGAGAGAGAGAGAGAGAAAGAGAGAGAAAGGAGATAAAGAACCTGCCATGTAGGCAGGCTGGGGAAGGGGGAGGGAGGTGGGACATTGGTGATGGGAGATGGGCAGGGGTGGAGGGATGGGTGTTGGAACACTGTAGAACCAAAATTCAAACATGAACATCTTGTAATTGTATATCTAACAGTGGTATAATAAAATAGTTTTTAAAAGACATGAAAAAATGCTCATCATCACT
>JAJIBD010016406.1:0-32633 GCA_021461705.1 Cryptotis parvus | reverse complement strand
CCTCATCTGGGTGTAGGGCAAAGCTGAGGGGCTCCAGCCTGAGGTAGTTTGAAGGTCAGAGGGGGTGGGAAGGCCCAACCACTCCCTAAGACTTCCTTGTTTGTTTGTTTGTTTGTTTGTTTGTTTGTTTGTTTGTGGACCACACCTAGTGATGCTCAGGGCTTACTCCTGGCTCTTGCACTCAGGAATCAGTCCTGGTGGTGCTCGGGGACCATATGGGATGCCAGGGATTGAATCTGGGTTGGCCGGATGCAAGACAAGTGCCCTACCACTGTGCTATCACTCAGACCCCATCTCCCTCTAGGATTTATAAGGGGGCTGTGAATTCTGCCGGGCCCAGCCTCTGGGATGCCTTGAGATCTGCACTGTACCCATCACCGCTTTCTGGGGTGGTGTAGAGGCTTAATTGGGAGAAGATGGGAGGGCAGCAAACCTGAAATTCAGCCCCCACCCCGTCTCCCCCACTCCCAGGGCCCATTCTCTGGAGGTGGGAATTGTGCGGGAGTAAATCCGCTCCAATTCCTTGACATTTCCAGTCCTTTACAGGCAGGCAGCTGTTTCCATTGTGGACTGACGATTTTACAGGGCCCAGGGCTCTTTGCCTCTGCCAGGTACTTTATCGTCACTTACAGGGGATTATTTTTATGGTTCTCTGGTATTCAGAGATGCCTATGGGGCCGAGGTCGCGGCTCGGTGGAGCGGGATAGAACCCGCAGCCGATAGCCCAGCGGGTAGGGCGTTTGCCTTGCTCGCGGCCGGCTCATGCCGGCCCTGGTTCGATCCCCGGCATCCCATATCGTCTCCCGAGCACCTCCAGGAGTAATTCCTGAGTGCAGAGCCAGGAGAAACCCCTGAGCATTGCCAGGTGTGACCCAAAAAAGCAAAAAAAGAGATTTTATAGCTGAGGCCCCGGAGGGGAGGGACTTGCTCAAGGTCACAAAGAATGTGAGGGGTGGTATGGAGCGGTGCGGGGAGTGTTCGCAGAGCTGAGCCCCTTCGCCCCGCACCGGCCCACCAGGGGCCGCGGCGGTGCGCGGGGAGAGCCGCGGGGGAGCGGGGCCGCCCGCTGACGCCTCTCGCGCCTCGCGTTTCCCTCGTGGTCTGCGGGATCGCTGCGTACCAGAGGATCCGGATCGCAGCGGGAGGTGCCGCGGGGCTGCGGTTGCTCTGGCCCCGGTGCCTGCCAGTGGCGAGGGCCGCCGGCTCCCGGCGCGCGGCTGGCGGGCCCCGGGAGCCGGCCGGGCTGGGCGGGCCGCCGAGGTCATGTGAGAAGCGCAGCCCGGGCGAGCGAGCGCACCTGGAGCCCGATAAGCCCCGAGCAGGCCGGGAGTCACGCGGCGCTGCGGAGCTCAGCCCTGGCGGGAGAGGCGCGGGCCTGGGGGCAGCCCGCGCGCGCGGTTAGGACCCGCGGGGCCAGGTGCAGCGCAGCCCCGCGCCCCGCGCGCGTAGTGGGCGAGCGGCCGGCGAGGAGCTAAAGGCCCGGGGGCCGGAGGAAACGGCCGCCCCGGGAGGTCAGGAGGCCGAGAGAGAGAAGCTGGCGCTCTGGGGAAAGTATTTCCTTTGTATTTATTTATGAGTGTGGTCAGCGGGTGGGGTGAGGGGGACGAGCCCTTTTTAAGTATCCGTCCACAGCGGCCAAAGTCTGGGCGCCCTGGTCTTGGGATTCTAACGTTATAGTTTCCACTTCCTGGAGTTTTTACTTTGCCAACGGCTGGGTGACCCACTTAAATCTGTCCCGTTTAAAGCCACAAGGCACCAGTGAGATCTATTTTAACCAAGTCCCCAAGTCCCTGAAACATTTGAAAGGCGTGAGATGGCAACCTTGGAACGTCACTGTTACAAACTCCTTAATGTCAAAAGGATTGCTTGTTATTTGGTTAAGCTTTGCTTTGCCTCCTCTTCCTTTTTTTTTTTTTTTTTGGGTCACACCCGGCAATGCTCAGGGGTTTCTCCTGGCTCTGCACTCAGGAATTACTTCCTGGCGGTGCCTCGGGGACCATATGGGATGCCGGGGATGGAACCGGGCCGGCATGGGCCGGCCGCGTGCAAGGCAAACGCCCTACCCTCTGGGCTATCGCTCGGCCCCCTCTTCCATTTATTTATTTACTTTTATTATTATTATTATTATTATTATTATTATTATTATTATTATTATTATTATTATTATTTTGGTGCTAGAAGTGAATCAGGATTTTTAAAGCTTCATGTACTCTACTACTGAGCTACATGCTGTTTTCTTTTCCTTTTTTTTAAGAGAGGGGCCACACACGGCTGGGTGCCCAGGGGTCTGACTCTGTCCTGACAGGTAGCCAAGCCTCTGGCTTGGCTGGGTGGATCATATGATGTGGGTGGATCATATGATGGAATCTGGCTACCTGGTTTCCTACATGCAAAGTGCATGCTCTCCTTTTTTTTTTGCTTTTTGGGTCACACCCGGGCGGCGCTCAGGGGTTACTCCTGACTCTGCACTCAGGAATTACTCCTGGCGGTGCTCGGGGACCATATGGGATGCCGGGATCGAACCCAGGCCGGCACAGGCCGGCCGCGTGCAAGGCAAACACCCTACCGCTGGGCTATCGCTCAGGCCCCAGTACATGCTCTCCTTTTGGGCTGTTTCTCCTTCCTCCAGCCCCTGTATTTAAAATTTATTGAATCACAAAAGCAACATGCCCATACAGTCCTGGTAAGTATTATTAGAGAGGAAGTTAATATGTTACTCTTGTTTGCCTAAACTCCACAGAGAAAACTGCTAAAAACATTTTGTAACTTTTGACTTAAAAAAGTATTGTGTATATTCATATTTTAATATGTTAAATAAATATAGTTTTATATGCATTATAAAAGTATTTGCTTTTTGCTTTAGGGGCCACATCCAGCAAGGCTCTGGGCTTACTTCTGACTCTGCATTCAAGGATCACTCTTGGTGGGCTCAGGTGACCATATTGAGTGCTAGGAATCAACCCACGTTGGCTGCCTACTAGCCAGGAAAGCATCCTACCTACTGTATTATCTCTCAATCCCTAAAAGTATTCTGTATAGGAAACAAAGAACATGTACAAAGTAGAATAAGAATTACATGTATTCGCTATTTAAAGTTCCTAAAGTTAAATACAGCCTGTACACACACCCTACTAGGTAAACACTCTCCTTGTAAACCGCTAAAATGGGCTGGAGTAATAGAACAGCTGGAGGTGCTTGCCTTGCACAAGGCTGACCTGGGTTCTTTCTTTTTTTTTTTTTTTTCTGCTTTTTGGGTCACACCCAGCAATGCTCGGGTTACTCCTGGCTCTGCACTCAGGAATTACTCCTGATAGTGCTCAGGGGACCATAGGGGATGCCGGGGATTGAACCCTGGTCAGCCGTGTGCAAGGCAAACGCCCTACCCGCTGGACTATCACTCTGGCCCCTGACCTGGGTTCTATCCCGCATCTGATACTGTGACTCTTGAGCCTGTCAGAAGTGGTTCCTAAGTGCAGTCAGGAGTGACCCCTGAGCAATCCCAGGTATGCCCCACAACTTCCTCTCCCCCCCAAAGGCGAAAAGAATACAGATAAAATGCTAGTCTGCTTTGACTCTTGTAAAACCCCTTCCCCAAGAGTTTGCTAATATTACACACCGTATGTATATGTGCACATACAGATAGTTTAAGAACTCTTAGTAAAGATTACATACTGTTCTACAACTTGTTCTTTTTCACTTAGTATAATTTAGTCATTGTATACAAATCTACCTCTTCTTTATGAACTTTGCCTAATTGTATAGTTTAGCTATTTCTCTTGTGACGGGCATTTCTATTGACAGATTTTACTATCGCTGACAGTGCTACAAAGATTAGCCATGCTAATTACGTGGAGATGTCTATGTATGTACTCTAAGTGGAATTGCCTAGTCAGATGTTCTGCTCATTTAATATCTTCATTGCTGTACACCTTATACTAACAAGTATACCCACCTACACCAGCCAGTACAGAAAAGACTCTCTGCTTCCCATCCTCTGATTGATGTCAGCTCCTGATAGTTTATTTGACTAAGCTGCAATGTGAAACAAAATAGTACATCTGCGAACTTTTTTTTTTTCTATTTGGGTCACACTTGGCAATGCTCAGGGGTTATTCCTGGTTTTCCACTTAGGAATTATTCTTGGCAGTACTCTGGGGACCATTTGGGATGCTGGGGTTTGAACTCGGGTTGGTTGCATGCAAGGCAAACGCCTACCCACTGTACTATCGCTCCAGGCCCCCATTCTTATTTTTATGTATATGAATTGCCAGGATAAGCCTTTGACAATAACTCTGTTGTGGGGATTCTGAACTGGAGCCAATAGGAACCAGCTCAGCTTTCACTTGCTTACTGGGTTGCCCTCACTTCTTTGGACTTAACTTTAACATTAAGGCTTTAGCACTAAGATTTATTATTATTATTATTATTATTATTATTATTATTATTATTATTTTGCTTTTTGGGTCACACCCAGCGATGCTCAGGGGTTACTCCTGGCTCTGCACTCAGGAATTACTCCTGGCGGTGCTCGGGACCATATGGGATGCCGGGGATAGAACCCGGGTTGGCATAGGCCGGCCAAGTGCAAGGCAGTTGCCCTACCGGCTGGACTATCACTCCTGCCTCTAAGATTTAATATTGGGGCCAGAGTGATAGCACAGTGGGTAAGGCTTTTGCCTTGCACGTAGCAGACCCGGATCTGATCCTCGGCATTCCATATGGTCTCCTGAGCACTGCCAGAAATAAATACTGAGTGCAGAGCCAGGAGAAACCCTGAACATTGCCAGGTGTGACCTAAAAGCCTATATGTATATACATGTATATATATATATATGTATATATATACATATATATACATATATATACATATATATACATATAGGCTTTTAGATATATATATATATATATATATATAGATAGATAGATATAGATATATATCTTAAGATATATATCTATATATATATATAAAAGATATATATAGGCTATATATATATATTGGACCAGGGATGTGATTCAGTAGGTAGAACTGCCATGCATGTGTGAGGCCTGGGATTTTATCCCTGGTAATGAATGCCCTTCGGCACCCATGGGGGTAGCCCCCATCAAGAAAAGATTTTATGTCCTAACTCCCTCATCACACTTGTGCTCATAGTCATCTGTGTACTTTATCACCCATCTCCCATCTCCTGTGGATGGAAAGAATGTACCCGCTAATGCTAAGTACTAGTGTTTTGTTTGTTTTTGTGGCACCAGGGATCAAACGCAGGCATTGGAGGCATGTGCTCTATTTCTGCGCTGCACTCTAGCCCTAGGTACCTTTCCTCTGATTTTCTCTTTGGGCTCTTCTTTTTATTATTATTTTTCTGTTTGGGGTCCATACCTGGCTATGCTCACGGCTTACTTACTCCTTGCTTTGTGCTCAGGAGTCACTGCTGGCAGTACTTGTGGACTATATATAGTGCTGGGGATTGAACTTGAGTTAGCTGCATGCACGGCAAGCACCTAAACCTCTGTAATGCTTCTCTGGTCCCACAGAACCTTTTTTTTTGGGGTCACACCCAGCAATGCTCAGGGGTTTCTCCTGGCTCTGCACTCAGGAATTACTCCTGGCGGTGCTCGGGGACCATATGGGATGCCGGGATCGAACCCGGGCCGGCATGGGCTGGCTGCGATCAAGGCAAATGCCCTACCCGGCTGGACTATCTCTCTGGCCCCACCACAGAACCATTCTTGAGAGGTTCCTCTGGGCTAGAATTACATGACCAGTTTATGTATATATTTAATTCCCATGCCTTATGTGTTAGTTACAGTTATTATCTCCATTTTACAGATGCAGAAACAGAGCCACCAGGGACCTTAGTAATTTGTTCAAGATTGCATAGCTTTTAATTTATTTGGTTTTGTGGCTATACCCGTTCTGAGGGGGCTGCACTGCCTGCAATGATCAGGAGACCATGCAGTGCCAGCGATTGAACCCAGAGCTCTGGCATGCAAAGCATGCAGACTAGCCCTTGGAGCTATCTCCCTGGCCCATGAGCACATAGTTTTAAACTCAGATTTCTTTCCAGGTTTTTTGTTTTTGTTTTTTTGGGTCTCACCTAGCAGTGCTCGGGGGTTACTCCTGGCTCTGTACTCAAGAATCACTCCTGGTGGGGCTCAGAGGACCATCTGGGATGCTGGTGATTAAACCCAGGTCAGGCCACATGCAAGGCATACACCTTACCTGCAATACTATCGCCCCCGTCCAGATTTCTTTCTAGGTTATTAAGTGACAACTGATACCTAGGCCCTTTCATTTATTTATATCTCATATAGTTTGTAGGCACTTGATAGATAATTCTCCCAACATTTTATTACAAAACTGAACATTTAGTGCTGAAGCGGTAGCACAGCGGGTAGGGCATTTGCCTTGCATGTTGCTGACATGGGTTCAATCCCTGGCATCCCATATGGTTCCCCAGCACCACCAGGAGTAATTCCTGAGTGCAGAGCCAGGAGTAACCCCTGAGCATTGCCGGGTGTGACCCAAAAAAAACAAAAATAAAACACTGAATATTTAGAAAAATTAATATTACAGCCGCCATTCCCTACCCCCGCCTCAGATTTTTCACTAATATTTTACTATTCTTGCTTTCTCATTTTTTTTTGTTTTTGTTTGCTTTTGCTTTGGGGCCATCCCTGGCAATTCTCAGGGACTACTACCTGCTCAGTGCTCAGGGATCACTCCCAGAGGTGCTCACGGGGGCCTCGCAATGCTGGGGATTGGATGCAGGCTGCCTGATGTGAAGCATGTGCTCCTGCCCCTGAGTCAGCCATCTCCCACCCTGCTCTCACTCGCACTTTCCTTGGTCCGCCCATCAGACCTTCTTCCATGTTGATGCATCTCAAAGTAAACCTCCGACCTCAGTATCTTTTGCTCCAAATACTTTAGCACATGTGTCATTAACTAGAATTCAATATTTGTTTATAGCTCCTTTTTTTCTGTTGAGTAAATATTTCACAATGAAGTGCACAAATCTTAGATCTTAGGTGCATACTTACAGCCATTAACAAATACTAACACTTGTCAATCCAAACTCCCTATCAAGATATGAGTTTCTCCCCCACACAGTTACTTCCATTTTCCTTGAGTGTGAGTCCTTAATTGCTGATCCTGTTCCCAAAAAGGAACCACACACGTGTTTGAGTGGAGCAGTGCTTGCCTTCAAGATCTTATCTTGTCTTAAAGTGGTAAAATAGCTTAGTTGACTATACTTTGTTTTTGTTTTGTTTTGGGGCTACACCCAGCAATGATCAGGGCTTACTCCTGGTTCAGTGCAAAGGCATCACTCCTTGTAGGGCTCAGGAGGCCATGTGAAGTGCTGGGGATCGAACCCACATCATTGGGCCACTGTTTAGTCACTTCAGCCCCTGAAATTTGTTTGTTTGGGGAATAATGGGGTCAAGAAACAAATCTTAGCAATATTCCATTTTGCATGGATACCCTAGTGTGCACACTGACCTTCTGGACACTTTAAATTAGGAAAATCGGGGCCGGAGCAATAGCACAGCAGGTAAGGCGCTTGCCTTGTACGCACCCGACCCGGTTCGATCCCCAGCATCCCATATGGTCCCCTGAGCACCGCCAGGAGTAATTCCTGAGCGAAGAGCCAGGAGTAACCCCTGGGCATTGCTGGGTGTGACCCAAAAAGCAAAACAAACAAACAAACACATAAATAAATACATAAGGAAAATCTGTTTGAAGTCCCATAAGGGAAGAAAAGCAGAGAAGGACGTCAGAAAAGCTGTAAGGCACTTTCCCTGTTGAGAGGTTAAGAGGCTGGGAAGCCCGAGGCCTATAAGAAGGTGACATTGCTCAGGTCTTTAGTGAATGGTTCTCTTGTGTTTGGGGGTGGCGGTGAAGGGCACACTCAGCATTGCTGGGGCCCACTCCCAGCTCTGTGCGTGGGGGTCACTCCTGGCGGTGCTGAGGCTCCAACTCCAGCCTCCCTACTTACAAAGCATGTGTTCTGGGCCCACTCAGCTCTTTCTCCAGCCCTTTTGGTGACTTGGCAGGTGGGAGCTTAGGAGCAATAGCTGCTGCAGCTATTGTAGGTCTGATCTTGTTCGGGAAGGCTGCAGCTAACCAGGCAGATCCACACATGTGGTAGATCCAGGGCAGAATCCAGGCCTTGGCAGACCTGTGGTAGGGATGACAGAGCGCAAGAGGTAACGTGTGAGCTGTGGGTCCCTGTGCTGGATGGGGATGTTTGGGAAGAGCTGGACCGGCCTCAGCTTCTGAAGGCTTCCAGTGTTGGAACAAGACGTGCGACTTGGTCAGAAGGTTAATACTTAATCTGTGTCCACAGAGCGTTAGATATTTGGAATTTTTTGAGTTAGGAGAGACCTAGATCATCTTAACCAATCTTGAGCAAAATGACAGGCTCGAGGTCCGTCAGAGAGTTGTTGGCAGTTCCGGGCTTGGACACTGGCTGCTTTCTCCTCCCGCCAGCTCCCCATGCTTTGCTCTGCTCTGACTCTCCTTCTGGTTGGCTCTGCTGCCGCTCGGGGGCAAGCTTTGGTCAAGGCTGGCTTTGATCTGAAATTACTTCTCAGGGGCCTTTCCACCCAGAGGATTCTAGAATTCTGGGGCATTTTCCGTTGATACTGCTCAGATAGCTGACCTTTAGTAAGAGATGACCAGGACTGGGTAAGGATTGGAGTGACAGTTGGAGATGCCCCCCCAACCCCCAAACATACAAGGCTAGTGCTCTACCACCTCCCACATCTCCGCCCCTACAACATCTGCAGTGCAGCAGTGCGGTAGAGAGGATCGGGACAGGGTCACATGGGGCAGGGTCTGGTGGGGAGTACTGTAGGTAATTGGGGTCTCTGTGGTTTGGCTGAAGCCAGAATACTCCTCTGGCCCCCTCCAAATTCCCAGCCTAGGTTTGTTTCTTCATTTTTCCCACACAGGTCCTGGGAACTATCTTCTAAACCAGCTTCCTCTGTCTGTGTAGGTAGTGGTGAGGGGGAGGAAAGTCTGTGAACTGTCTGTGCCCCCACCCTGCAGACTTTAGGAGGGAGCGAGACTCCCCACGTCCAGGCGCTGCAGAGGATTCCTGCAGTCAGGCTACCCCCAGGGCTGACCCAGCTGGCTAAGGCGGCCTTTTTCTCTCTGCCTCTTTCTTGGGTCCTAGATTTCTGGTCTTTCTCCACCTAGATGCTGTGTGTGGAATTGTCTTTTGTTTGGGGGCAGTGCTCAGGGCTCTGCACTCAGGGATTATGTCTGGCAAGCTCTGGAACATATGGGTGCTGGGGACTGTAGCCAGGTCAGCTTTGTGCAAGGCAAGTGGCCCACCTGTTGTACTCTTGTTCCTGCTCCAGAGCATGGAACTGAGAAGCAAAGAGCTTAGAGGGGACTTTGTTTTACTAGGTAGAAACTGAGGTGGGGGCGGGGGAACAAGGATAGCTGCTAGATCCACAAGAAACCAGTGACTAGCCAAATATTCCACCTCTTTGGATGTGCCCTGCAACTAAAGCTTTCTTTAGCACTGTTCTATTCAGTCTGATTACCTGTAGCCACACGGGGCTGGTAATGGCTGCAGTGTGGTTAGTCTGAATCGAGACATGCTCTACAACGGTAACATGCACACTGCATTCAGAAGATGTAAACGGGAAGGAAATGTAAAATAGTTCATTATTGTATATGGATTATATATTGACATGGCAGTATTTTGGATATGCTTTAATAAAAAATATCACTAAAGTAAATTTTACCTGCTTCTGTTTTAAGTAGGGTTGCTTGAGACTTTGCTTATTTTGGCAGTGGGGGTTGGGGGGGGTCACTCTCATTGTGCTGGGGCTTCTCTGGGCTTGGTGCTTGGAGGTTGTTCCCAGCAGTGTTCAGGGATGGAGTTGTGACACACACACACACACACACAAACACACACACATACCTCCCCCACAGTACAGTGCTCAGGGCTTAATTCTTGCTTTGCTCTCAGGGATCACGTCACTTCTGGTGGTGCTCAGGAGCCCATAGGCCATGCCGGGCATGCTGGGGATAGAACTGGAACCAGCTGCATGCAAGTCCATGTGCCTTAGCTGCGGTGGATGGGACTCGCACCCAGGGCTTCATGTGTGCCAGGCTAGAGCACGTCCCCACCCTAGAGCATCCCGATGTCCCCACCCTAGAGCATCCCCATGTCCCCACCCTAGAGCATCCCCACGTCCCCACCCTAGAGCATCTATAGTGCAGCGGTGTGGTAGAGAGGATCGGGAGTTGCCTGGGGCGGTGGGAAGGACCAGGGCTTGGAAGTTCCTGGCATGGATGCCCTCCTAGACCTGGTGCCTTGATTTGGAGTGGGAGCTCCCTCTCAATAGAGTGGGGAGCCTGGAGGGCCCTGCTTGGTTGTGGATGGAGTACACAGAGGAAAGCTCTCTCCAGCACTCTCTCGAGGTCATTGCTGGAAGGGTGAGTGTCTAGAACAAGGTGGGAGACCCTTGTGGAGAGAAAGAAGCTACATTTATTTTCTAATTAGGCGCTATGTCCTATTTCTGCTTCATGGTCTCTGCTGGTTGGATAAATAAAGGTGCTCTCAACTTCACCCCCACTGGGTTTTTCTGTCCTCTCCCCTGATTGTATGGTGTGGAGGGTTGGGGATAGGTTGGTGCCCATCACACATGCCCTGGAGCTGGGGTTTTCTCTCTGGCGGCCACAGACTTTTTTCTTGAGGCTATATTTAGGTGTCTAGGGAAAAGGATGTGAGTTTTTCAGGATCCTGTTTATCCAGTGGCCCACCCCCACCTTGCAGCTGTCTGGTCAGTGTGTCTGGAACTTCCTTTCCTCCCCTCTGTGTTACAGTTTGGGTGCCCGGGCCCTGGGAAGAGCATAGTATTGGCCACTGAGTCTCTGAAAGGCCACTTATTGGTGGCATGACGATTACCTTATACTCTTTGGACTCTTGTCATTCTCGTTTGTAAAGTGGAGATAATGCTATCAACCGTGCAGGGTGAAGCGAAGTTCCAGTGAGATAGCGTAACTGCCTGCTGTGATGCCTAGCACGTGGTTTCATTCAAAGGGAGCATCTCTGAGCACTTTTGCCAGGCAGCGGCTTAAGGATCCTGCCCTGGGAATGACAGGCTTGGGTTAGTATCCAGGAGCACAGATGTTGTCTTAATGGCCACACGGCGGTGGGGAGGCGATGGTACACAGAGCCCTTCCATATGTTCTTTGTATTGGTTTTGGGGGGCACACCTGGCAATGTTCCTTGCTTTGTGCTCAGGGGTCACTCCCAGAGAGACTGAGAATTGAACCCAAGCCGTGTGCATGCAAAACATAGGCAAAACCCATTGAGCTATCTGCCTTTCCAGCCCGGCATTGGGTTATTAAATCAAGCTTCTGGCTGACTCCCCAGGGGGTCAGACTTCTAGATGCCTCTTCCACGCACCTAATTAGGGAGAATTTGGAGTCTGGACTTTCTCAGCCTTATCCAAACTTTTGGAAAATGAGGATAATGATACAAGTGTTATAAGGATTCATAAACAGGGACATTGGGCATTGAGCAGAACCCTAGGCCCCCAAACTAGCCCTCAGGTAATTGAGCTCTTTAATGGGAACCAGAGGCCTAGGAAATCTGAAAAATCTTTCTCTTTCTGTTTGTAGCAACCAGGTGGGATACAAAAGCCCCAGACTAAGCAGTCATAATCCTCCGGGGTGCCACCCCCAGAAAACAGCCCCCACCATGTTTAACCTCATGAAGAAGGACAAGGACAAAGATGGCGGGCGGAAGGAAAAGAAGGAGAAGAAGGAGAAGAAGGAGCGGATGTCGGCCGCGGAGCTGCGGAGCCTGGAGGAGATGAGCCTGCGGAGAGGCTTCTTCAACCTGAACCGCTCGTCCAAGCGGGAATCCAAGACGCGCCTGGAGATCTCCAACCCCATCCCCATCAAGGTGGCCAGCGGCTCCGACCTGCACCTCACGGACATCGACTCGGACAGCAACAGGGGCAGCGTCATCCTGGACTCGGGGCACCTCAGCACAGCCAGCTCCAGCGATGACCTCAAGGGCGAGGAGGGCAGCTTCCGCGGCTCCGTGCTGCAGCGGGCCGCCAAGTTCGGCCCTTGGCCAAGCAGAACTCGCAGATGATTGTCAAGCGCTTCTCCTTCTCGCAGCGGAGCCGGGACGAGAGCGCCTCGGAGACCTCCACGCCTCGGAGCACTTCGGCCGCCCCGTCCCGCAGGTGGAGGCCAGGACTCTGGAGGGGCAGCTGGCGCAGCACCACGGCTCGGGCCTCCCCGAGCCGGGCCCCGCCCCCGAGTCCCCGAGCTGGTTACCAAAAGGTTCCCGGCCGACCTGCGCCTGCCCCGCCGTGGTGCCCCCGCCACCCCGGCCCTCCCGGGAGCTGGAGCTGCAACGCCGCCCCACTGGGGACTTCGGTTTCTCCCTGCGTCGCGCACCACCATGCTGGACCGGAGCCCCGAGGGTCAGGTCTACCGGCGGGTGGTTCACTTTGCTGAGCCCGGGGCGGGTACCAAGGACCTGGCCCTGGGGCTGGTGCCCGTGATCGGCTGGTGGAGATTAACGGGCACAACGTGGAGAGCAAGTCCCGGGATGAGATCGTGGAGATGATCCGGCAGTCCGGAGACAGTGTGCGGCTCAAGGTGCAGCCCATCCCCCGAACTCAGTGAGCTGAGCCGGAGCTGGCTGCGGCTGCGAGGGGCCCGCAGGGAGCCGGCGGAGGTGAGTGTCTCCCCTGCTGCTGGGAGGGGAGGCTGGCTGGGGGATGCTGGCATCACCTGCTCTGCCCCTTGGCGGGGTGACTGGTACCTAGCATTGAGGTCGAGCTGTGGCAGCATGTATGGGACAGTGGGGCTCGCTGGGCTTAAGAGACCACTCAACCGGCCGTGGTTCTCAGCAAGGGGAGATGCATTTGATTCCAGCTTCTGGGCAGAAGGCTGGGTCACGACTTCCTTTGGGCACAGTGTTTTCTGAATTCTAACTTGGGGCCATGTGCCACTTGCAAATTTGAGACATTCTGGAGTAAAATATAGAGTCTCCCTGTTATTTAGCTTTTCAAGGTAAATAAAAAGTTATTATTTCGAAGCTGGGTTGTGGTGGACCTTCTGGGATCTGTACAACTTTGGTCAGTGCCCTTGGAGTGAGAATGGCTGGGGACCAGCCAGAGCATGGAAGACCATGTTTCTGGTGGTGGTTTAGATTTTTAATTCCAGGGGAACCACTGTAAGGGTTGAAGCAGGGAGTGGCTCATATGATTCATAAGGATCTGGGGCCCTTGGGTATTAATCACCTCTCCTGGAAGAAGAAAATATGTCTCTGGAAAAGATCTAGGATCAAACCTGCAGAGCTAGTGGGATCTATGTCTGAGACCCTCCACTATCATCCCACTTAAAAGGGCCAGAAGCAGTTGACACAGGGGACACAAGAGTTTCAGGTGTGACACATGAGTGAATTTCCAGGGGATCGGAGATCACTGGCCCTAGGGGTGTGGTGATTGGCTGGCTCCAAATCAGTTTGTAAAGTTCTGCTTAAACAATATACTCGAGAGACTGGAGAGATAGTACAGTAGGTAGGGTGCTTGCCTTGCACGCAGATTTGACCCCCGGCACCCCGTGTGGTCCCCTAAATTCTGTCAGATTACAGAATCAGGAGTAAGCGCTGATTCTGTATTATAAAGCCCAGGTATTGCTCCCTAAACCAAAGCCAAAACAAAACAAAACAAAGAGTGTAGATGAAGGTCTCGTTGGCCTCTGACCTCCCTCTCCACCAGGATGTGGGTACTTTAGAACTGTCCAGACCTGGCCTCTGAAGCCTGAGTAGGGCACAACCTGGGCAGGACCGTTTTAGCACTAAGTGACCAGCCAGATGTGTCAGAGTCTAAAGTACGCGGAAACGAAGGAAACAGGCAGAGTCCAGCTTTGCTTCCCCTGGGGGGGGGCCCAGGGTGCTCAGGGCTGTCCAGCCCACAGCATATCAGGAATAAGGGATCAGACTCTGGCAAGAAGCACGGAAGTTGGGTTCTAGACCTTCCTTTATCTCAGGTCTGGGTCTGGTTGGAGTCAGGCAGCTCAGGAAGGGGGAGTGAGTGGAAGGGAATTATGGAATTCAGGGACGGTCCTGGACTCCCTTATAACAGAAATATGCATAAACAAACATGGAGCACTACCAGGCTGAGCTGAATTTGGGGAGGGTTTAGAGGAGGTGACTTCCTTCATTCTTTTCTTTCAATCCTTTTTCTTTCTTCCTTTTATTATTGTTTTTAAGGGGGCCATTCCTGGTAATGCTCATGACCTACTCCTGGCTCTGTGTTTAGGGCAGGCAAGGGGGGACCATATGGGATGCCGGGAATGGAACCCAGGTCAGCTGTGTGCAAGACAGGCTTCCTACCTGCTGCCCTATGGCTCCAGCCCCACTTTCCCTCCCTTCCCTCCTTCCCTATCCTCCCTCTCCCACCAGGCTTTACACTTGCAAGGCTCATGCTCTACCTCCAAGCCACATCCTGGTCCCCAAGGGAGCAAACCTTAATTTAGGAGTAGGTCAAGCCATGTTGCAATGTCTGTCTGCTTTCTCCCAGTCTAACATGGCATTTAACAGATGGAATTTTCTTTTTAAACAATGAGTCCCCTAGAGGCTTGTTGCCAGCTCCCTGCTGAACCACAGACAGGCCTCCCTGGGACCCTGGGGCTGGCATCCCAGATGCTGTTTATAGTGCAGGGATCATCCTGGCATCTCATGTTTCCCAGCCACCCTTCCTGCCCAGCTAGCTGCTGCTCTGCCATCCCTGGGGAAGTGGGTGGTCTGGGTTGGGGAGCCCCTGGTAGATTCCACATTATCGCTGGTGTCCCTGACATGCTGGCTTGTTCTATCCCTCTTGGGAGCAAGCCCAAGGGGTTTGGGGATGTTTGGGAGATCTGCCAGAGGACATTGGGGAGAGCCCATCTTCATGAGTCTCCTAGAGCTACTTGACAAAATAAGCAGAGGCAGAGAGAGCCCTGTAGCTCTGCCTTGGGAGGTGGCGAGGCCTGGTGGGATGGCAGAGGGGCACAGAGGCAGCTGGGGAAGAGCGACTCTCACCCACTGAATCCTCTTCCTCCCACTCCAGCTCCTGCTGCTTTCTTGGCATTGGTTCTAATCCCCGTTCATGCCAAGGAAAGAATCGTCCAACCTCTTTTAGGCCTGCCAAAGTAGGCCGACAATGCTAACCTTGCAGGGGCGGCTCTGGGCAGCGCCCTTACCTGTCCGCACATTGCCTGTCCTCAGGGAGTCCTGACTAGCCACCTGTTTGCTTTCTGCATGTAGAGAGGGGCCAGAACCCGAGACTCCTCCCTATAGCCTGCCTGGAAGGCCCGAGGGAGAGGCTGTCCTTTGTTCCCCACGGAGCTTGGCTCACCCTCTTTCCCATGACTGCTAGACCAGGTCCTTGTGTGAGCAGGGATGAGCCACAGAGGCTGGAGTGCTTTGGGGTCAGGTGGGGCTGTCTGACCCTCAGATGGACCAGGAGCAGCAGCTCCTCCACCGTCTGTTCTTTTCACTTTCCTACTCAGTCAACATGGGCCAGTTCTTAGGAGGGCCAGGTCCTGCGGATCCAGCGCCGAGCAGCGCACGTCCCAGCTCCTTCAAGAGAGACGGGTCAAGTCCCAATAGGGTCATTGCTGCTGGAATGGCTGAGCGGGAGGCCACAGGGCAGTAGGCAGTACAGGATCTCCCTGCCCGGGCCGGGGGTCAGCAGGGCATCCTGCCTCCAGGGAGGTGAATGAAGGGGAGGCTGTGGAGGTTGGAGGAGGTTGGAGGCCTGGAGGTTGGAGGAGCACACACGTGGGCAGAGTGGGGACAGGGCTCTGGGATTGCTGGAAGCAGCCAGAGAGGCAAGCAGGGACCAGGTCACCGAGGCCCAGGGAAGCCAGGCAAAGGAATGTGAACTTTGACCTAAGGGCATTGAAGCAAAGTGATCTGCGATTGATTGGAGCAGATTCGAGAAACTCTCTCTGGCTGCTCACAGAGAATGCTCTCGGGTATAGCCAGGACAGCCTTGGAGGGAGGTGAGGGTAGAGGGGAGTGAAGGCCGGGATTTGGGTTGCAGCAGTGGTGAGGGAGAGTTGGCCCACAGAAACAGTGGAGATTGCCACAGCAGGACCCGAGCGATAGCACAGCGGGAGGACACTTGCCTTGCATGTCAACGACTGGAGTTCGATTCTCGGCATCCCATATGGTCCCCCAAGCAGCATCAGGGCGTCATTCCTGAGAACAGAGCCAGGGGTAACCCTTGAACATTACCCACAAACCAGAGGGGAGAGAGAGAGAGAGAGAGAGAGAGAGAGAGAGAGAGAGAGAGAGAGAGAGAGAGAGAGAGAGAGAGAGAGAGAGAGAGAGAGAGAGAGAGAGAGAGAGAGAGAGAGAGAGAGAGAGAGAGAGAGAGAGAGAGAGAGAGAGAGAGAGAGAGAGAGAGAGAGAGAGAGAGAGAGAGAGAGAGAGAGAGAGAGAGAGAGAGAGAGAGAGAGAGAGAGAGAGAGAGAGAAAAGAGGAGAGGGTCACATGTCACTGCCAGGTTCAGGAGAACGTGAATTCTTTCCCCGGCTCCTCAAGGGAGGTGTTTGGGGTGGGGGTGCAGGCAACACCAGTTATGGAACAGTTACTTTTAAGTTTTCCAGAGGCAAGTTCTTCTGAGTGCAGTGAGATTAGGTGAGGTGTTGATAAAAGGCTGGATCTCACAGCCTCTGGCCTGGGGAGATAGTTGGAAGAACCCACGCATGCTGGAGGCCCAGTTCAATCCCCAGCACTGTACGGTCTCCCCACCTCCAGCCCCGGTCCCCGGCTCCAAACCCAAAAAATAAAAACGAAGCCTTCTTTAGTGCTGTGAGTCTGCGGGGTGGTGGGCGTCATCAGTGCCCACTGTAGCAGGGTGTAGGCGGGTGGGAACTAGGCTTAGGCAGTTTGATCTCTCTTGTGGGGACAGGAGGATTGACCGGGGAAGGAGGATGTTTCTGTGGAGCCCAGACAAGCCCTTCTGGCTCAGCCTTGGCTGGTGTGGATGACGCTCTGCCACCAAGAACCAGAGACACTGGCCTGTGTGGGAGCCCATCAGGAAACTCTGCTTGCCTGCACCCTGGGAGGCCGTGCTAGGAGAGGAAAGGTGGGGTCAGAGGGAGGCCACCATCTCTCCCTGTCCAGTCTATTTTCCCAAGCCCTCGGGATCTGGCCCCAAGGCGCCCGAGACCTGGGCTGGTTTCCTCTGTTGGACCGTGGGGTTTGCACTCAGAGCACTGAGTTCCCCTCACGACTATCTGCGTCAGTGTCTCTCAGCTGTTTCCTGGTCGTGGCTCTGTTCTGACCTTATCTTTCCTGCCTGTGGAAAGAACCCCCCAACCCACCCCCCACAGCCTAATGCTTGACCCCCTAGTCTCGTATTTGACTCTTCCACCCACGCTTATGAGGCTTTCACCTGTGGCCCCCTTGGAATATCCTGGGGCCCCGGAGGGTGATGTGTGACTCTGTCGCCCTGGCGTGAACACTGGTCTAAAGGTTGGAAGAGGAATTGGGACCATGGGAAGAGCGTGGCTCTGGAGCCAGGGAAACCTGTTTGCGTTTTACTGGAGTTCCCGAATCTTCTGAGCCCGCCTCTGTCCCTTCCCCTTAAACATGTGACAGAGTCTCCTTAAGGACCCTCGCTGTAGGGGACTGGAGCAGCGTACGTGTCGCATAGTCTCTCCTTGAGGAAGCAGGGCAAGCACTCTGGTGGCTGTCCAGAATCCACAGGGACAGGAAGGGAAGTGGCCAGATTTGCTAGGGAGAAGTGGGCTCAGCTGGAAGAGACTCCCAGCTTTTTTTTTTAAATACATTCGGTTGTGCTAATGGCTACTCCCAGCGGTTCTCAGGAGACCAGAAGGTGCTGAGAATTGAATCCAGACCTCCTGCATGCAAAGCATGTGCTCAGCCCATTGAGTGCTCTCTTTGGCCCTCTTTTTCTCTTCTTTCCTTTTCTCTTTATTTTTTTTTTTAAATTTTGTTTCAGGGACCAAAGCAGAGAGGGCTTTTTTGCCTTGCACATGGCTCTGGGTTCAATCCCGGCATCCCATATGGTCCCCGAGCACTGCCAGGAGTAATTACTGAGTGTAGAGCCAGGAGTAACCCCTAAGCATTGTCTGGTGTGACCCAAAAAAAAAAAAAAAGAAATTGTTTTGTTTCGGATCATACCCAGCTATGCTCAGGGCTTACTCTTGGCTCTGAGCTCAGGGGATCACTCCTGTAGGACTCAGGGGATCATGTATGGTGCTGGGGTTGAACCCATGTTGCTCTGTGTAGTCCTACTCACTGTTACCCCCATATTTTCTTTTCTTTGGGGGAGGAGTCTCACCCAGTAATGCTCAGGGGTTTCTCCTGGCTCTGCACTCAGGAATTACTTCTGGAGGTACTCAGGGGACCATATATTATGCCAGGGATAGAACCCGGTTGGCCATATGCAAGGCAAATGCCATATGGGATGCTGGGGATTGAACCTGGGTTGGCCGTGCAAGGCAGACGTCCTCCCAGCTGGACTATCACTCGGATCTCTTCCCTCTTATTTTCTTCTCCTTCTCTTCCTCTTCTTCCTCTTCCTCCTTCTCTTCCTCTTCCTCCTCCTTCTCCTCTTCCTCCTCCTCCTCCTCCTTCTCCTCCTCCTCCTCCTCCTCCTCTTTTTTTTTGGCATTTTAGGTCACACCCAGTGATGCTTAGGGGTTACTCCTGGCTCTTTGCTCAGGAATTACTCCTGGTGGTGGTTAGGGAACCATATGGGATGTCAGGGACCAAACCTGGGTTGGTCGCGTTCAAGGAAAACGCTTTACCCACTGTGCTATCACTCCAGCCCCCAACTCCTCCCCTTTCTTTTCCCTCCTCCTCCTCCTCTTCCTCCTCCTTTGCAGTGCGAGCAAATGAGCTCCTCCCCATGCAAGGCAGGTGCTTTACTCCAGAGCCACATCCCACCCTTGTGAGGAACTGACTCTTGATCTCTGTATATGGGCCTTGTTCTATTCTGAGAGAATCTGAGAAGACTGATCATTGCACACACTCCATCTAGTGCTCTCTGAGGAGGACAGGCTGGGGCGGAGGGGCATGAGGCAGCTGGGCACCGCCTCAGCTGTGTTCTAGACAAGCAGAGGTATCTTACCTTTTTGCGCTTGTCAAAAGTGGCTTGAGTCTACTCACTGGTAGTTGCGACTCACTGTTCTAGCATGCTTCTGTTCTGATGTCCTGCTACATAATTATCAAAAGGATTTAAATGAGACTATTTAAATGTTTTAAATGAGACTATGATTTTTTGGGGGTAGGGGATGGTAGCCACACTTGGTAGTGATCAAAGCTTATTCCTGTCTTTGTGCTCAAGAATCACTCCTGGCGGTTCTTGGGAGACCACATGGGTTCCTGGGATCAAACTTAGGTTGGTAGCATGTAAAGCAAGTGACTTCAGCCCCTGCCCTGTTCCTCTGGCCCCAAACGGCCCATTTTTAGTTCATTTTGTGCTGGAGCATCAGATGGCCTATGGCATCAGAGTCCTATTATGTGAGAGCTCTGGCTTGGTGCCTCACAGTGGGGCCAGAGAGTGGGTGCCCAGGGTGTGAGAACTATAGGTGAAAGGTCCTTGGTGGTGGTGGTGGGGGGGAGCCACTGCACCTGGATCCGTGGTGTGCGGGACCAGCAGGCCTGAGTGATGGTCAGTCTCTTGCCCTTGCTCTCCTGGGACGCTCTTGCTTCTCCCTGAGATATTGGGTGAACTGGACCCCAGGATCCAGACCACTCAGCCTGTGGCCACACGGCACAGGAGAGGGGACATATCGTGGTCTTTGGGGGTTGTCATTCGTAGCGTGGAGCTGGAGGCCCCTCCGCCCTGACCCCCTTCCGGCCCCAGCCCGAACCCCTTCTCACCCCCACAGCCCAGCCACCCTGCCCTCTGCTCCCTTCTAATCTTTCTTATTTACTTTGACATGGTTCTGGAAAATACCAGATAGGCAAACACCCAGCCTGGGGGGTGGGTGAGGACTGGGGTGAAGGGGAGAGTGTGGCGGGTGGGAACACAAGTATTTTAAAAATGCTGCAAATCTCTTCAGCGTTTCCCAGAAACCACAAGCACGCGCGCTGCCTGCCAGTGGGGCTCGGGCCACCCCCCTCCATGGAGCCGCTGGCTTCTCCTCGCTGGGCCCGAGGTGTGGAGCAGCATCTGGGAGATGGGGAGCAGTGACCCAGTTGGAGTGGGGCCCCCCCCTGCTGCCCCGGCCGGCTGCCTGGCGCCTTCATTGTCAGTCCTGGGCGGCAGGAACGGATGTACCCCAGGACATACCAGACGGCACTGCACGGAGAAGTGGAGTCTTCACGGCCCCCCACTTCCTGTGACAGAGTTTCGGGGGTGAGGGTTTAGTAAACACTCAAGTCTGGCGCAGGGTTTGGCAGCAGCTTCTGTTCTGTTTTACATGGGGGACAGTGTTGGTGAGGAAGCAATTTCCATAGACTCTGACTGCTTTGCACAAACTCCTGCGTGAGGGAAAACTGGGGGCTTTGCTTAACATTCTGTGTAGCACCCTGAAAGGTGTGTGGCACATACGTGCTTACTTGACCTGCCGAGGCGTCAGCTGAACTGAAGCGCCTGGGGGGAGAAGTCTGGAAACCACCCCCAGGCTCAGGACAGGCTGCGGTCACTACAGGCAGGCTGTGTTCTAGGTTTTAGTTCATTTCATATTCCCAACTGCCCATTGATGTTTTTGGTTTGCGTTTGCTTTTTTTTTTTTTTTTGTGCTTGGGGGTCTCACCTGGCAATGCTCAGGGGTTACTCCTGGCTCTGCACTCAGGAATTACTCCTGGCAGTGCTCAGGGGACCATATGGGATCCCGGGATTGAACCAGGGTCGGCCACTGCAAGGCCAACACCCAACCCACTGTGCTATCCGAACCAGCCCCAATTTTTTTTTTTTTTCAACTTTGGGTTCTGGACCACACTGGCTGACCGGTGCTCAGGATCACTCCTGGATGTGCTCAGGGAGCCATATGGGATCAAAGCTGGGTCTTGGGGTGCGAGGGAGCATTTTAACTTCTGTACTGTCTTTCAGACCCCAACAGTACTGTGAAGTATGGTTGAATAATCTTTATTTTACAGATGAGGAAACTGGATTGTAGGAGGTAAAGTTTAAGTCACTTGCCTAAAGGCTGCAGAGATAGAGCAGTAGATAGTATG
The DNA here is from genome assembly GCA_021461705.1 of Cryptotis parvus. Taxonomy (NCBI): domain Eukaryota; kingdom Metazoa; phylum Chordata; class Mammalia; order Eulipotyphla; family Soricidae; genus Cryptotis; species Cryptotis parvus. The sequence goes on along the minus strand of JAJIBD010016406.1, from coordinate 11,436 downwards.
TTTGCTTGCACTCAGCCTGCCCCCTGTTCACTCTCCGGCATCACATGTGATTTTTAGAGCACAGCAGGAGTGATCCTTGAGCACAGAGGCAGGAGTAAGCCCCTATACACCCACGGATGTGCCTCCCGCGGCCGCCAAAAAAAAAAAAAAAAAAAGAAAAAGTAAATTGCCTAAGGTTTCCAAGCTATTAAACAGCATGTAGGGATTTGAACCCAGGACATCACCTCCTTACTCCTCACTGCTTTGAGGGTGCGGTGAGGGCAGTAGTGGTCAGAGCTTAGCTACCTGCAGCCCGTCCATCTGTCCTGCTACCTGTCCCTAGAGGGAAGGAGAAAAGGAGTGGCGGCCATCTTGCTCTGTGGCTCTGCAGGAGGGAGTGTGCCCAGGGGCTCTGGGTGCTGGGAAAGGTCCCAGAAAGAAAAGCTGAAGGAAGGAAAGTGGTGTGCCCCCAGGCTGGTGGAGGGCGCATCTGCCCTCTGCATTTCTTTTTTCTTTTTGGGTCACACCCAGTGACGCTCAGGGGTTACTCCTGGCTCTGCACTCAGGAATTACTCCTGGAAGTACTCGGGGACCATATGGGATGCCGGGATCGAACCTGGGTCAGTCTGCGTGCAAGGCAAATGCCCTACCCGCTGTGCTATCGCTCCGGCCCCTGCCCCCTGCATTTCTGCCGCTACATCCTGGAGGGCAGATTGCTGCTCCCCCTCCCACCTTTGGGGCCTTACCAAGACGCTAACACAGATCTCCTTGGCACTTGACAATTGGGGTGGTAGCATCCCTGGAAGTCCCTCTGACATGAGACAAGCACCACTGTTTGTGAGAGTGTCTGCGGGCACAGGTGGGGAGCAGGGCAAAGGTGGCGAGCAGGGGCGCCTCACCTCCCAGCAACTGTGCCCAGGGGCGGGTTTCTTGTGGACTTTTTGGAGATAAGGGTTGAGTTTCCTCTCCTGTGCTCGTCACTCCTGGTGCTCAGGGAACCTTCTGGGGTGCTGGAGAGTAACCCGGCCCACTGTCTGCAAGAAGCCCTTAGCGCCTGTGCTATCTCTTCAGTCCCTAAAGTGGGGTTCTTATTGGTCACCGTCGTTCCCTCTTGCTGCGCCTTTATGCCGAGCGGTTCCCCGCCCACGCCACACACTCATGCCCGTGTCGGGGGTTTGCTTCTCATTTCCTCGGGCAGCCTTCCCTATTCTGGAATCCTGTCAGGTCTCCCGCTGGGAACACCCCATCTTTCTGCTCCAACGTTTCGGATTTTTGTTTTTTAGGTTTGGGGGCCACATGACTGCTCAGGAGTGCCTACGTGGTGCTGGGGATTGAGCTGGGCTCGGCCACTACGGGCAGTTGCTGTCTCCCTCTGGCTGTACTATCTCTTCAGCCCCTTTGTTCAGTCTTCATCGGCAATTTCGCTTTTTGGGGTTTTTGGTTTGGGGGCCAGTCGCACTTGCCAGTGCTCGCTGGGGGGACCATATGTGGTGCTGGGGACTAAACCCCACTCGGCCGGTATGTGGGTGAGTGCCTTACCCGAGCTCTCTATCTCTAGCCCCTCCATAAGCAATTTAACCCACTCTCCTGGGCCGAGTATGTCCATGGGAGCAGTGGGTATAGGTTAAAGAAGAGACATGGTTTTCTTTCTTCTTTTTTTTCTTTTCCTTTTTTTTTTTTTTTGTTCTTTTTTGGGTCACACCTGGCAATGCTCAGGGGGTTACTCCTGGCTCTGCACTCAGGAATTTCTCCTAGCAGTGCTCAGGGGACCATATGTGATGCGGGGATTGAACCCAGGTCGGCCGCAAGCAAGGCAAATGTCCTACCCGCTGTGCTATCGCTGTGGTCCCAGGGACGATGGTTTTCTAGTCGGGAACGGTTGTCCCATTCTGGCCCTGGTGTCCTTTCTGGGCTCACTGTGGGGGACCTGGAGACCCCGAGTCGTGTAGTGGGGTGCTCCTGGTGGGCCCAGAGAGGAGGTGGGGGACATCCTGGAGGAGAGGGTGTCTGGAAGGCGCCTCCTGGGACAGCCTGACTCCTGGGTACTCCCCCTCAAGACCCCCCAGTACGGTCACGCAGGGGCCTCCCCAGGGGCCTGGGAGGAATGTGTCTGTCTTTGGGGGTGAGGGGCTCAGGGGGTGGAATGTGGCCCCGGCAGGGATCAAGGCTTCCTCTTCCCTTTCCCGGCTGCTGCGTGTCGGAATGTCAGCAGGCTGGGAATTTTCACAGCAAGGATCTCTCCCCGTTAGAGCAACAGCTTCCAGCTGGAGCCCCGGGACAACTCCTGCCTGGCCAGGGGCGACTGAGGGCAACAGTGGCTGCTGTGCTTTGCAGGGCGCAGGTGCAGTGGCTGTCCTTTCTGGGAGAGGGACACGCATGTCACCCCAGCAGCCCAGGCTGGGCTTTTGGAGCTCCTGGGCTCAGGAGAGATGGTGGGAGGCCGTGGGCACCAGAGGAGAGAGACGGTGGCTGGCAGGATGCCACCAGCCATACTTCTGTAGCGGGGAACTGAGTCAGAAAGGGGGAACCACCTCGGATTCTGTGCCCAGGTTGAGCGGTGCTGGCCAGACCTGGGTGCCCGTGCCCGTGGGGGCCCCGTGCTTCAGCAGCGTCACCCGTCTCCACTTCCAGGCCCACCACGCCTCCTGCACCTGGTTCCCATTCTTAGTGACCTTTTGGGCTCCTGTGCCCTTTGCCCCCCTGAACTCTTTTTGCTGGCTCCTCCCTCACATTCTCATTTCTGCAAAGAGCTGACTCACTTCCTCCCTCCTCCTGACTTTTCTCCCTGCCAGGCTCTGTGGCAGGCAGGGGCACCCTGGGGAGGCCGCTGCCTCTCAGGGTACTTCCCTTGGCTCTCTCCTCTGGCAGCAGGACCGTGAGGCTGCCCCTGGCTCGGGGGGCAGAGGAGGGCTGGGTCGTGGGGGGGCATGCTAGGTGAGGGCATGGCTCCGGGCTAAAGAGAGGCTGGGTCGGAAGAGCCTGGAGGCTTAGCACTGTTGGGGCAGGAGCCCCCCCACCCTGACTCGCGCTGTGGGCTTGGTTGTGGGGAGGAGAAGTGATGCCAGCCGGCAGCAGGCACTTTCTTCGGAAAGAAGACATTTTTATACAGAGAGCTCTCAGCCCAGGGTGGCGTGGGCCCGTACCAGCCAGTGAGAACTCTGGGTGCCACCCAGTTTCGTGCCCACCCGTTGCCTTCAGGGAAGGTGCTGGAAATCCTGGGAGCCTTCCAGGACCCTCTGAAGGGAAAGGCGCCATCCTGGTTCCTCTGGGCTCGGGGGTTGTAGAGCCAATGGCGAATGCACAGTTCAGCATAGAGCAAACTTTTCTGCCTGGTGGCCGACAACTGTGCTAGACCCTGGGTACTGGGCACTGGGGACACAGCCTGGGCTGGCCCTTGGCGGCCTGTGTCCCTCTCCTGGGCAGCCCAGGTTACCTAAAGGACACAGGCCCAGGCTGAGGTCGAGGCCGCGTGCTCTTGGCTAGGCTTCAAGATCAATAGAAGTGAGAGGGAATCCGGGCCTGACGCCCAAGCTGCCTGGGGGACTGCTGTGGTCTGTCTTCCCGGAATCAAGTGACCAGCAAACATCCCCATTCCCCGAGCCCTTGGCTCGCCTGGCAGAAGCGCGCTGTTGGGCCCCACTGCAGGCTGCGGCCATTCGGACTCGCCTCAGGATTTCTGGGCGATGACTGGAGTTTCTGGTTTAGGTGAGGTTGATGGCAGCAGCCAGGAATGCGGCTGAGGCTTAGAGGAGATGAGGGGTGCCAGTCTGACCACCCCACCCCAGACCCCTCCCTGTGGGAGGCGAATCACCCGATGCCTGTTTACACTCCTCTCCCGGAGCTGCGTTATTGTTCCCTGCACACACATCCATAAACTCACATATACACACATACACATCCATACACATTCATACACACACATATACACACATATACATCTGTATACACACATATATATCCATACACACATATGCATCCATACACACATAGACACACATACACATCTATACATACACATACACACCCATACACACACATATACATCAATACACACACATACGCATCCATACATACATAGACACACATACACACCCATACACATTCACACACACACATATACACATATACATCTGTATACACACATATATATCCATACACACATATGCATCCATACACACATAGACACACATACACATCTATACATACACATACACACCCATACACACATATACATCAATACACACATACGCATCCATACATACATAGACACACATACACATCCATACACATTCACACACATATACACACATATACATCTGTATACACACATATATATCCATACACACATATGCATCCATACACACATAGACACACATACACATCTATACATACACATACACACCCATACACACATATACATCAATACACACACATACGCATCCATACATACATAGACACACATACACATCCATATACATCCATACACACATATACACACATTCATCCATATACACACATACACACCTACACCCATACATATCCATATACACATATATACATCCATACTCATATATATACACATATACACATACTCATTTATATACACACATCCATACATACCCATATACCTACATACACATACATGTATACACACATGCACATTTATACACAACAACATACCCAGACACATACCTACATACACATCCATATACACATAAATACACACATATACACTCATACACACATACCCTGACACATAATACACATACATATGTAGACTTCCATAGATGTATACACATATGTCCATCCATACATTCACAACCCACTTCCATACACAAACATGCAGGTACATATACACACATTCATAGCTTTATTCACATATGCCCATACACATCTGCACACATATCCACACTGTGCATATACCCATACAAACATATATACACAAACACAAATGCACACATAATTACATACATATACACACATTCATCATTACCTAGACCGGATCTGTGAGCACTGTGACAAGATACCAGATAAGAAATGCCCAGGGCCGAGCCATAGTCCAGCTGGGATGGCGCTTGCCTTGCACGCGCCAACCTGGGTTTGATCCCAGACATCCTATATGGTCCCTGAGCACCGCCAGGAGTAATTCCTGAGTGCAGAGCCAGGAGTAATCCCCGAGCATTGCCGGATGTCAACCCTCCTCAAAAAAAAAAAAAAAAAAAAAGAAAGGAAAATATAAGAAATGCCCAGGTCGGGGCCAGAGTGGGGAGGGCATTTGCCTTGCACAGGGCCGGCCCAGTTTTTATCCCAGGCACCCCAAGCACTGCCATGAGTAATTCCTGAGTGCAGAGCCAGGAGTAACCCCTGAGCATCTCCAGGTGTGACCCCTAAAGCCTCCCCCCCAAGAAAAAGAAAGAAAAAGAAAAGGAAAACTGGGCCGGAGCGATAGCCCAGCAGGTAGGGCATTTGCCTTGAACGCGGCCAGCCCATGGCGGCTCAGGTTCGATCCCCGGCATCCCATATGGTCCCCGAGCACCACCAGGAGTGATTCCTGAGTGCAGAGCCAGGAGTAACCCCCTGAGCATTGCCGGGTGTGGCCCAAAAAAGGAAAAAAAAAAAAAAAAGGAAATCCCAGGTCTCTCTCATTCGGGCTGTCCTGGTCTGCACCGGCAGAAAGTTCCTTCTGGCTTTCACCTGCTCTGGCCAGAGCCCCACGGGTTTGCTCTCCAGGGCAGTGGGCAGCAGTTTTCATGGTTTTATCAGGCCTCTGAGCTCCCCACTCAGCTCCTGGTTCTTCCCTCAGCCGCTGGTTTTGAGGTCTCTCTTCTGATCCTTTGAGGGACCCTACTAGAAAGCAAATGGCTTTTTAAGTTTTTCACACCTGCTGCCTGCAGCCACTGCTGTGTAGGGTTGCCTTGCCGCCATGTTCTCTCTGAAGCTGCAGTTCCTGTGGTTGTAGAAACATCTGGTAAATAGGAAGCTGGTAGAAAGGCTGGTTTCACTGTAGGAACCACTCCTAACTCTTTGGGGAGAAGAAAGCATAGGCAAGGGGTACACACTTGGGGATGGGGTACACCAGCCTACTGGCAGGACATAGCAGTGTGTGGGCCTGGCGTTTGCCTTGCATGTGGCCGATCCCCGGCATCCCATATGGTCCCCTGAGCACCTCTAGGAGTAATTCCTGAGTGCAGAGCCAGGAGTAACCCAGAGCATTGCCAGGTGTGACGCCAAAAGAAAAAAAAAAACCTACCTCTGCTGCTTATGAGCTGGGACCGCAGGCAAACCCTTGAATTTCTCCATGCCTCACCTCGCCATCATTTGTCAAAAGTATTTTTTCTGTTTCTCCTCACACCCAGTGATGCTCTGGTTTACTCCTAGCTGTGCACTCAGGGGTCACTTCTGGTAGGCATTCAAGGAACATTTGTGGTGGGGGGCAAACCCGAGTGTGCCACGTGCTGGGCAAATGCCCTACCCAGTGTACTATATTGCTCCAGCCCTCTCATCTCTCAAACGAGCCTCGGGCTCCCGCACACCCCTGTGTCATTTATGTGCCTGGTGTAGAGTAAGGGCTCAGAGTGAGCATCAGTCTCTGGCACTTGGGGAAGCATTTGGTGAGCACCTGGTGGGGCCCTCCACCAGCCCAGCCCCAGAGTGCCACAGGCTCCCAAAGGACTCCATCTGCTGATCATTTTGTTTAGGGTTTTTTCTTTTTTGCCTTTTTTTTTTAGGGTCACACCCGGCAATGCTCAGGGGTTACTTCTGGCTCTGCACTCAGGAGTTGCTCCTGGCATGCTTGGGGAACCATATGGGATGCCGGGATCAAACCCAGGGCATGCAAGGCAAATGCCCTCCCCACTGTACTATAGCTCCAGCCCCACACTTTGTTTGTTTTATTTTAGGCTGTATCTGGCATGCTCAGGGGCTACTCTTGGCTCTGTTTGCAGCTCACTCCTGGCAGTACTGCGCAATGCTGGGGATGGAACTGACCTGCAGCTTGAGTGTCAGCTTCTTCTCTGGGCTGCTCTGCTAACCTTACCCCAGGGTGGTGCTTTGGCCCAAAAGGCCTTTTTTTCTTTTTTGGGTCACACTCAGCAATGTTCAGGGGTTTCTCCTGGCTCTGCACTCAGGAACTACTCCTGGCAGTGCTCGGGAGGGACCATATGGGATGCTGGGGATCAAACCCGGGCCGGCATGGGCCGGCCGCATGCAAGGCAAATGCCCTACCCACTGGGCTACCACTCTGGCCCCCAAAAGGCCCTTTAGCTGGAGACAGGGGAATCAACCCGGTGTGATGCCCAAGCTGACTTGATAGACTCAGTTGAATTACTTAGCCCTGGGCTTCCAGTCTAATCTGTAGTTTGATAGCAGATCTCTTGGAGCTACACTGGTGGTGTTGAGGGCTTACTCCTGGCTCTGTACTCAGGAATCATTCCTAGTGGGGCTCAGGAACCATATGGGGTACCAGGGATTGAGCTCGGGTTGGCTGCATACATGGCAAGCACCTTACCTGTTGTACTATCACTCCGGCCTAATAGATTTTTTTTCACTATGCTGTTTTGTTTTTGAGTCTTCACCCTGTAGAATTCTTGGCTGATGGCACTACATTTACAACAGCAGGTTTCTTCCTACCTACTTGTTTTCTAGATGAATAAAACTCCACTTTTTTGGGTTCTCCACAACTTTGTTTCATTACACCTGCCTTGCCTCTGCTGGACCCCTCCCGATGAGGTCTGAGCAGGAATTGTAAACAGAATGGAACCCAGCACCTGCCGCTCCCCCCAGGTCCCCTCTGCGCCTTTCGTTCTGCTCTTGCAGCAAAACTTCTCAAACTCAGGGCCTGGGGCTCGAATGGGGAGTGGGCAGACCTGGCCGGTGGCTCCCTGTCAGCCCGCCTGCAGCACGCGGCTCCAGACCTAGATGCCCAAGGCATGCAACTCGGCATGTTCTGCTGGTCTTGGGGCTTTATTGGCCATCACCAGTCCAGGCTTCTGCCAGTCTGCCGTCTCCAGGAGCTCTCAGATCAGGGGAGTCCAGCAGAGCCAAGCGGGGAAGCCCCCAGGCCACACATTCCAGATGTCTTACCCGTGCCTGGGTCGGAGAATGTGTAGAAACAAGGACTGATTGTGTGGCACTGAGGGGCTCTCTCTGGGGCCTGGGATGCCTCGGGGGCGGGCTGGCTTCCATCCCGTCTTGCCTTTTCAGCCCCTCTGCGCTTGGCTGCTAATTCCAGGCTGCTGTCCTCTCCCTGTCCCCCTTCACTGAGGTCTCGCTGTCAAGGCAAGGCCCATGCAGAGGCGAGTACAGGAGATTCTGGGCAGGGATGGGGAGAGAAGAACCTCAAGCGGCAGGACTGAGCCGGAGAAGGTGAACAGCAGCCTCTAGGCCATTGTTTCTCAGTGGGAAACCATATGACCCCCCCGTCATATGGTCATTCCAAGGGGCCACCAGTCATGTAAATGGGGGCCATGCACAAGACGAGTGTGTCAACCTGTAGGATCTGGGGTAAGGGGCGCGCAGGAAGGAAACAAGATCAGAAGGGAGTCGTGGTCAGAAAAAGGTTGAGAAATGCTACTATAGGCCAGATTTGTTGAATGAGGCATCTGCCAAGAGGGAACTGGCCCCTCAGCTGTGCTCGGTACCACTAGACACATGTGGCTACACAAGAAATGTGGTCAGTGAAACAGTAGAACCAAATTCTGAAGTTTTGACTTTTTTTTTTTCTGTCTTTTTGGGTCACACCTGGCAATGCTCAGGGGTTGCTCCTGGCTCTGCACTCAGGAATTACTCCTGGTGGTGCTTGGGGACCATATGGGATGCCGGGATCGAATCCAGGTTGGCCGCATGCAAGGCAACGCCCTCCGCACTGGACTATCACTCCAGCCCTAATCTTTGACTTTTTAAAAAAAATTTTTAAAAATTTTTTTAATTTTTGCTTTTTGGGTCATACCCAGCGATGCTCAGGGGTTACTCCTGGCTCTACACTCAGGAATTACTCCTGGCGGTGCTTGGGGGACCATATGGGATGCCGGGATTGAACCCAGGTTGGCCGGCGTGCAAAGCAAACGCTTCACCCACTGTGCTATCGCTCCGCCCTAATCTTTGACTTTTTTAGGAAGAAGTAGCCCCACTATTTGAATTATTCAGTTTTAGTGTTTTGTTTTGATTTGAGACTACTCTTGGAGATGCTACAGGTCTGCTCCAGGTTTATTGTTCAGGGGTTGCTTCTGGCAGTACTTGGGGTACCATGCAACACCCAAGATTGAACCTGAGCCCCCTATGTGGACCAAAGCATATTCTCTGGTCCCTCTATTATCTCTCCCCCCCCCATCTCAATTAAAGTCCATATAAATATCCATACAAAAAGCAAGCCACGTGGGGCCAGAGCCATAGTACAGCAGGTAGGGCATTTGCCTTTGCACGCAGCTGACCCAGGCTCGATCCGTGGCACTCCTATGGTCCCCTGAGTACTGCCAAGAGAGATTCCTGGAGTTCAGAGCCAGGAGTAAGCTCTGAGGACCACCGGGCGTGGCCCCAAATCAAAACTAAACAGTAAAGCAAGCCACTGCCACATTGGGCAGAGTGCTCTGGAAGCGCTCTCAGAAATGGAGAAGCTGAGGGCAGGAACATGTTCCCTTCCTCTCAGGAAGAGAGGCTTGTCCTTGGCAGTTTCTACACTTCACCAACTCTGGAATCCCAATGCCCCAGGGCAGGCAGGTCCCTGGCCATGTGCCACCACAACTGGGGCAAAGTGCCGCCCCACCTGGCCAAGCATGTTTTCTGCCCAGCTGAGTAACACACAGGTGCTCACATGCCCTGGTGGGTTTGGCCAGGGCTCTTAAGGCAGAGTGGTGGGGTGGTAGGAAGGGGAGAAGCTTCTCCTTTTTGCTTCTACAGCAATTCGAGTTGAAAGTTCTTTTCACTTCAAAGAGTTCTAGAGGCAGGTCTCGTAGGGACCACCCGAGGTGAACACACGGATCTCAAAGGATTGAGTGTTTCGTGTTGGGAGAAAAGGAGACTTGTCTGAAAGAGCCTCCCCAACTTGGAGAACAAACACCCTGAAGACCCTACGGAGATTTTATTTAAATCCGTGTGGCTGATCCTTAAACAGGGTTTCTTTTTTTTCTTCTGTGGAAATAGAGAAGAGTTGTCATTTATGTGGAAAAGCAAAGAACAATACTTCATTATACTGTTTGTCTCCCACTCTGCCAGAGGCGGTGGGGGTGGGGTATCATGTATGCAGCACATTTAGCAGATTCAGAAGAGACCCAAGTCTTGGTGGGATTTGGGTGGGGGCGTGGAGGGCTTGGGGGGACCTACTCTTAAGGCTGGAGCTTGGCTTTGAGCCTTGGGAAAGCTTACAAACACGCAGTTTGGAAATCCCTGTAGCGAAGAACAGCCTGTTGCTGGGAGCCGGCGGTGGGGCGCTCCCTGCAGGCGGCCAGGACCTGACTCCGCCGGGAACAGACCAGTAGTCGGAGGGGAGAGGACAAGTCCAGCCATCCCGCTGGGGCATTGTGCCCACATGCTCGTGTGATGTCACCAGGCTCCAAGCAAACCTTGGAGAGTGCCAAGACAGGGGCAGGGAGGTGCCAGTGGCCATCTCTGCGACAGCAATCTGGAGCTGGTCATACAAGTCCATTGAACCTTCTGGATGCAGTTCCAGACCTTTTCTCATTGCAGAAGCTCTAAGTGTCCCTGGAATCTTCTGTTTTTTCATCCATCCATTCATCTGTCCCACCACTGAGCGTGCATCGAGCGCCAACTATAAGTTGGGACCTTTTGATCTGAGGGTACGGTGCGGTGATGAAAACAAAGCCGGCCCAGTCTCATCCTCGCCTCTTTGTGCCACATCCCTTGGCGATAAGGAGAGAGGCCATCTTGCTGCTGCATACCCCTCTGTCCCCTCTCTCCCTAGGGACGCCTCTTGGGGGGGGGGGGGCTAGGAGGCAAAATCCGCGGCCCCAGCAGCGCCAGGGGGCGGTGAGAGGCGGGCGGCCGCCCTCTACCGGGCTTCAGTGATGCTGCAGGGCGGGTGCATCCCTTGAGCTCGCTGCGCATGTGCAGTTTAGGCCCCTCCCCTAACCACACCCCCGCGCGAGCGTTCTGTAGAGTCCGCCCTCACCTACCGCGACCCACCTGCAGTTGCAGAGTGGGCACTGCGTGGCGGCGGCGTGCCCCTCTGCTGACTCTAGTTTTTTGCCCAGACCTCCTTTCCCTCCCTGCGGCTTCTTGAGGGTGTTTTCCCTCTTCTACTTTGGGATCTCTAATCATCCTATCATCCATGGTCAGTCAAAATACCAGTCCATCTACCAACACTGTTATTTCATAAAAGAGAAGATACGTCTTCCCCGCCCCCCCCCCCCCCACAAGATAGTGGTGCAGAGCCCTTGAAAAGACTGTTGAAGAGACCACATCTGTTTTCCTGGGGTCAAGGAAAACTTCCCAAGGAAACTTTAG
>JAJIBD010016405.1:0-23391 GCA_021461705.1 Cryptotis parvus | reverse complement strand
AATATATATTTTGGCTTAGGCATTGCTCAAACTCTAAAAATCCTCCCTGCTCAAGTTATTTTGGTCTACCCACAACTAAAAGGGAAAGAGACTAATGCCAATGACTAAAAGGTCTCAGGCCTGTCTTTGAAACCCAGACTGTCTTCTGGCTCTTCTCTGCATCACTTAGCTCTGTACCCCCCCCCCCGCCCCCAGGAACCCAGCAGACCACCACATCCATGAAAGGCTTGCCGCTGCAATGCATGCAGAACCATGAAAACAAAATGAAAACGTCTGGGCTATTTTATAAGAAGTCTAGCACAATGGGAAGCATGTGGAGAGAATGCATGTAGGACAGGGTAGGCCACATTTAAATAGGACAACTCAGAAAGCTGGTTCAGAAGTTCACAGATATAGTTCATCTAAGCCTCCAAGCCTGTTCCTCCCACGCTGCGTCCATGCTTCATCCCCTGAGCCTTTGGCGGCACACAGAAGCAGGGTGAAGGCTGAAGGCTAAATCCAGGAGTGGGTAAATTGAGGGGCCCCAAGCACCAATTCCTTCAGGCCTAGAGTTGGCTGTGGGGTCTGACAAATCTTTCTAGGTGGTCCCCGACCCCACCCCACCAACCTGCTGAAACACCAGTGTCACTCCGTTGCCCCTCCCAGCAGGCCCACTGTGTCCCGTGCTTCAGTTTCAGATCTCCTAGCTTCCTCTATGCACCTATTTGCCAGCATTTCAATCAGTAATTTCAATTTACTGATTTCACTGTGTACCTGTTTTGTGACATTACAATCAGTAATTTACCCAGTCAAAACTCATTTAGAATATACCCTCTTACAGTAAATATTATATCTGTACTTTGATAATGTAGAATAGCTACTAGAAATAAGCTTTATTCATTTGTTTTATCTTATTAAGAATGTGGGTGGGGTGGGAGTCACACCTGGTGTTGCTCAGGGGCTTCCTGTGCAGTGCTTGGGAATCACTCCTAGGCATGCTCAGGGGATCGTATAGGCCAGGTATCAAACTCACAGATCCTGCATGCAAAGTATGTACTCTAGCAGCTAGAGCCATCTTCTGTCAACCATTTACTTATTCTTTCTGCAAATATTTTCCAGATACTAACAACAAATGTCACTCCTGAGCACAGAGCCAGGAATAGCCCTTAAGCCCCTAAGAAACACCAGATATGGCCTAAATCAACAAACGCCTATTTTTTCCTTTCCACCTGGGCCAGATATGAGGGTTTCGACATTGAATAAATCAGATTAAAATATATTTCTGCACTATAGAACTTATTTTCTAGTGACGATTAAAAAACAACATATAAACTAAGAAAACACAAGGGCATGTCCAGTAAAAAGTGCTACTAAAAATTAAATCAAGGTAAAGTGAAGAAAGGTGGCAGGGCAACGGGTGAGAATAATTATGGAGAGGAAAGTGGCAGGTTTGGGCTGAGGGGCGGAGGATGGGTCATCCCCTCATCCTTGCTCAGGGCTTACTCAGGGACCACTCCTGGTGGTGTTCTGGGGACTACATGTGGTCCTGGGCAGAATTAGGGCTCTGCTGCATGCAAGGGAAGTGCCTTAACCCCTAGTACTACATCTTCAGGTCAAAGATGGCAGTTTTCAGTAAGATGATCAGTTAACTCCTTGCTGAAATGAATTTGGGTCAAAAATCAGAAACATTAGGGCGTGAAGCAAGGGTGATGTCAAAAATAGCTGGGTGTGGGGCCGGAGCCATAGCCCAGTGGGTAGGGCGTTTGCCTTGCACACGGCCGGCCTATGCTGGCCCGGGTTCAATTCCCAGCATCCCATATGGTCCCCTGAGCATCGCCAGGAGTGATTCCTGAGTGCAGAGCCAGGAGTAACCCCTGAGCGTTGCTGGGTGTGACCCAAAAAAGGCCAACAAAAAAATAGCTTGGTGGAGGTGTGTGCCAGGCAAAAGCAAAAGACCCCAATACACACACACACACACACACACACACACTCATACACATAATGCTTGGTGACTTTAAGAACTATCAAGGAGGCTCTGGTGTGTGTGTCCAGCAGTGAGCATGAGTGGACAGGTCAAAGGTGAGATAGGACTGGAAGGTGGTATAGACTATGCAACTGGACCCCAAGGGCAATGACAGCAGTGTCCGGAAGCCATTGGAAACAGCAGAAAATCCCATTTAGCTCCTGTTTTCCATAATTCCCACACAGCCCTATGGGAATCTGACATGGGCAGGGAGAATGTTTACAGAGCTTGGTGTTTTCATGAGAGCACATCTGTGGCGCAGGATTAGCCCATTCTCTGATAAAGAAACTGGTCCAGAGATTTTATAGTGCCTTTCCAAGGTAGGAGCACTTAGATATATCAGCCTGGATTTGAAATGACAATTTTTTCCCCCCAAACTACCATCATAACTGCCACCCTTTTTGGGGAAAAATGACCCAAGATCTGTGCACTAAGCGGATTTAATGAACTTCTGTACCTGTTTGTGGCAGGGCATGGACTAACCAAAACACTAGCCAGGGCCCGGAGATGGTCAAGGGCAAAAGAAAATTGAGGGAAATCAGTTCATTTTCAAACAAATTGGATAATATTGTTATTATTATTATTATTATTATTATTATTATTATTTTGGTTCTGGGCCATACGTGGCAGTCCTCAGAACTTTCTCCCTGGCCCTTTGCTCAGTATCACTCCATGTGGGCTAACCCTTGAAATTATAAGGAGACATAAGAGATGCCAGGGATTGAACCCAGGATAGCCACATATGTTCTACCCGCTGTATTATCTCTCCAACCCCATAAATCTATATTTTTATCTTCTTTAATCTCAGAACATTGACTGTATAAGAATTAATCAAAATAAACTCTAAATAAAATAGTAATTAAAATGAACATATTCAAGTCTCTAATTCAGACAAACCTTCCTAAATTATTTTTTTTACTTGCTTCCTACAGGATATTTCTCAAAATACATTAAAATTTTCATTCTAATCACATGTCTAGTCTGGTATATATGTCATAGTCTGTGTAAAGCCTATGACCTGACCAGAAAAAGAAAGCAAAAATGGCTCTAGAGAGCTAGTCAAGAAGCTAAGGAACAGCCTCGTTTTACTGATCCCAGCTCAACATTTAGCACCAGTCGCCAGCAAGGCTTCTCTGGACTTTGCAATGTACCTCCTTTTGGGAAACCAAAAAAGGAAGGAAGGAAATAGACATGAGAGGAAGAAAGGGACGAAGGAAAGAAACGAGCTATTTCCTTAGCTCCTGACATTATTTTTTTTAATTTTTAATATTCACAATAGATTTAGAGATTTAGAGATGACTACAAGAGTATGCTAAAAGCACGGCAGAGCCTGCCAAGCTACCCGTGTTGTATTTGATATGCCAAATACCAGTAACAATTATAGACCTCATTCCCATGATCTGATGGAATGGAGTGAGGCTCTTTATGTTCCTGGAGCAAACAGATGCCCTTGATCTCTACTAGCATGAGACAGGACATATTGAGATGTTACTGGGGCCTGCTCGAGCAATTCGATGATGAATGGGAAGACAGTGACAGTGATACACAACAGATTTATTTTAGTAAATGGAAACAAAACCTTAAAGGGTATGAGTACTCATCATTTGGTCCTATAAAATATCTGTTACTTAAATATATTTAACACCTAATGCATGATCTTCATTCTCTGTGCATTTCACAAAGGTAGAAAAGCCACATGTTGGACATTCTGGACTGATCTTGCATCTAGGTGGTATTTTGACTCACCTCCTCCTTGTATCCAACCATTTGGTACCACTCGATGAATAATCGAGCCTACATAATGTAGTCTGATGCCACTGGAAGAAAAAACCTAATTCTCCTGAGCACAAGAGCTGAAAGTTTCTGCATGTTTTGGGACATGCATCATTGAAAAGCTACAAAATAAAGATAAAGTGTTTAAAGATTAAATATTTAACATTTTGATAGTTACTGATCTCTACCACCCAACTTATTAAAAAATCTTCTTACCTCAAAAATCAATCTTCCTACTGGATAAAAATCAATAGAAATGTCAAAGTAGACAAAATTATGCTAACAGAATTAAGAAGAAAAAATAAGACAGGTCAATGTCTTGAAAAAAGTTTTAGAAATGACCAAAAAATATAACAGAACAACACTTAAACAGTGATTTCAACAGCACTAATAGTGGATTAACAGACTCAAAGTGTATCATTTTGTTATATAAAGCTTTTACAACCTACTAACACACTAACGGAACCATTAGTGGTGGAAGTTGGGAGCAACATTACCCTAGCACATAAGACTAGGTGTCACAATAGCACAAACTAAGTGTTCTAAGGAACATTACAGTCATTTCCTTTGGGAAAAGCAACAAGTTGAATATCCCTTTTTTTTTGTTGTTGGATAATGTGGCAAAATAGTCCATTTGATTGCTGTGGGTTGTTAACTGTGTGCTCTGAATGTTCAGAGCTGGCCCAGATCACCTAAGCTGGTCCAGGCTGGTCTTATCTGAGCAGCAAAAATAAGGCCCGGTGTCCAGAGGAACTGTATTACTGGGGTAGGGAAGAGAAGGTGCTCTGCTGCTGCGTGATTTCAACCATGCCCCTTGCTCTTACCTGGCATGACACTGTTTCTGGTAGACAACTAGCCCCTGCAACACCTTTGCCACCTACCACCACAGTCACTACCACCACATTCTTTTGGGAAGCAAAGACATCAGATGGAACATATTTCGGAACTGAAGCACCATTCTTAGACATACAACGCAACCCAGCATCATAAGACATGGCACTTGCCCTGTCTTTTAATAATCTAGAAAAACAAAATAATATTATTGTTTTCATTATTTTGGTTTTGGGCCCACACGTGATTGTGTTCAAGATACTGAGAGGACTAAATGGTGCCAGGAATTGAACCCAGGCCTCCCACATGCAAAGGAGGTAAAATAGCCATTTCAAGTTATCTATCTGATATTACAGATCATCACTTGATCACTTGATCACTTGAATCCCATTATTCATCAATTTGCTCGAACGGGTGCCAGTAACATTTCCATTGGACCCTATCACATGCCAATGTAGCCCAATGGCATCTGGTTGATTCAGGAATATGAAGAGCCTCAAACCGTTCCTTCAGGGTCTTGACAAGGAAGTCTGACCATCTTGTAGGTGGGTGGCCACATGATCTTTTGACATCCCATTTATTGTATCATTTTGAGATATAAAATTACAAGATGTTCATGCTTGAGTTTCAGTCATACAGTGTCCCAGCACCCTTCCTTCCACCAGTGCTCATTTTACCCATCAATGTCCCCGCTTCTCTCCCCCTTCCCCTAGCCTGCCTCTATGGCAGGTTCTTTATCTCTTTTCTCTCTTTCTCTATTTTTCTTCTCTCTCTCTCCTCGCTCCCTTTCTTTCACATTGTGGGTTGCAATACATACATTTAGAGGTTATCAAGTACTTTTTTTGCTATATTCAATGCTCAATTCTTAGATGGTATTATCATTCTCGATGATTACCAGAACACTGTTCCCCTCTTCTTAGCCCCTGACTCCCACGTGTTTGTGGCATACCAGGTTTTGAGATACCGCGTGGGTGCAAAGCACACACGTGATACTGGGATTGGACTGTGTCCAGCTGTAGAGTCCGGACCTTGAGAATGACTGTGGTTGTGTTGCATGACATTTTCTGACTTCTGGGGCTTAGCGGGGAACAAGCCAAGAAGCAAAACTTCTCCTCAATCCAAGCCGCCCATTAGTCTAGTACAGGGCGGGCAGGCAGAGATGCCGCACTGCACCTGAATACCTGGCATCAGGCCGAGAGCCCAGATCATCACTTTTGAGGGATATCAACCTTTTGTTTTTAATTAAATAATTGAAAGAATATTGTGCTACCTGGAGTGAAGGGCTATATCCATACTGAAAATAATTAATGTGTAGCTATAAGCTTCTACACAACTTTTAAGTAGGGACACACCCAGGGGGTGCCTAAGGGTTTACAGCTCTGTGCTTGGGGTTTCTTCCTTGTGGTGCTTAAGGCACATATGGGCTGGGGATCAAACCCGTATCTCCTGCATGCAAAACATATGCTCGGTCCATTGAGCATTCTCTCCTCCCAACATACTACAGGTTAATGAAAATGAAATATTTTATTTATTTTTTTTTTTTGCTTTTTGGGGTCACACCTGGCCACCCTCAGGGGGTTACTCCTGGCTCTGCACTCAGCAAGTACTCCTGGAAGTGCTCAGGGGACCATATGGAATGCCAGGGATCAAACCTGGGTTGGCTGCATGCAAGGCAAACGCCCTACCCACTGTGCTATAGCTCTGGCCCCTGAAATACATTTTAGAGTAAGAGACATTATACACTAAATGTCACCGGTTTGAAAGGAAAAAGAAGATATATTAGAAATTATGCCTCACTAATGAAATAAGTTTATTCAGGTATAATTAAACTTTTCTGTGTGAATATCGCATATCTTTAGGATTAAATGTGACTCATTCTAAAAATGAAAAGAGACTAAATGAATGTAGTACATAATATATAGCCATAAACATGATGGGACAGCCTGGCAGACTGGTCTTTCCCGTGAGTAAACAAAGGGCTGGTCTCTGCAGAAATAAAATATAGGCATAACTCCTGGCACCAAGGCTTCTTTTTTTTCTTCTCCCTCCTCATCCTCCATTTCTTGGGGGCCATACCCATAAATGCTCAGGGGCTACTCCTGGCTCTGTGCCCCTGGGGTTTTGCAGACACCATGCATTTCTGGGGATCAAATTGGGACTCTTGTATGTATGATACACTTCAGTCAGCTGAGCCATCTCCCCGGCCCTGACATATGGCATATCCTTTCATGGACATTTCAGTAAGTTCAGCACTCCTTGGAATTAACTCTATCTCCTTGGTTGAGAATAGACAGCAAGTCCAACCTTTTGTTAGTGAGTCTGTGTTTTCTTTTTGTCCCCCACCAACCACCTCTTTAACACCTGAACTCTTTTTCTATTTAGGGACGCCTCTGAGGAGTCCTCCACTACTACAAACCTTGAGCCTGGGCTCTGCTCATTGGGTGCTCCTGCCGGGCCTAGACTCATGAAGACACAAAATATGCTGTGGAGTTAATTCAGTGATGTGGCCAGTTCAGTTCCAGGACCAGGGGACATCCAGGGCAGCATCCTGGCTGCAAGTTCCTGGGATGTGACTCTGGCTGTCTTCTGCAGACATACCTTCCTTGGTTCCCAACTACTTTCCAAGGGTGGTCCTCCAGTGCTTCTATGAAATGTGGTAAAAAAAAAAAATTTTTTTTTTTGCTTTTTTTTGAGTCACACCCAGGGCATTGCTCAGGGGTTTCTCCTGGCTCTGCACTCAGGAATTACTCCTGACAGTGCTTGGGGCACCCTATGGGATGCTGGGGATCGAACCCAGGCCGGCACAGGCCGGCCACGTGCAAGGCAAATGCCGTACCTGCTGGACTATCACTCCGGCTCCTGTATGTTAAACATTTTTAACATACAATTTCCCTCCTAATGTTAACTGGAGAACCTTACTGGATCCACCAGTGCCTGTTTAACTGACTCTCAACAGAGCCGATCAATTGAGAGAAAAGGTGACAGAGAGAGAAGAGCTCTATTAGCAGTGGGCAAAATGTAGTCTGTGTGTACTATGGTGGGCCATGAACTCCCTTGTAGGCAACTCCCTCTGAGGCATATCCCCATGTACTGGTAACTCTAAGAACAACTTATAATGAAGGGTTCCACCTATACCTTACATCTTCCTCATATAGGCTTCTGAAAGAAAGGCAAGATAAGGCAGACATTCTCACATTCTCAAAAAGCCTACACACAGAATTTGGCAGTTTTAACGTTGAGTTTAGCTCTTAATTCCTTTTGGGTCAGTTCTGCCCAAGATCCAGAAATGCTTTCAGCATGGGGAAGCAAAAGCACTTGATCTCTATGACCTTTCTGAGTTGATGTCTATTCTCTCTGGCTCGCTACCGTCATGGCTATCTGCAACCATCAGAAACCTTACCAGTGCCATACCTATTTCCTGCTCCTGGCAACAAGTGGTCAGCTTTAATTTTCCACCTTTTCTTCTCCATCAAACTTCCCATCCTCTTAGTGAAGTAGTTCTCAAATTAGATGTCAGAAAGCATTAATGAAAATATTTCATATGAAACACAAGCGAATGATAAGCTTTATTGTTCAAATATCATTTCCTAGCTGATCCAGGTTTATAACCTCTGCAGGAGAGTAGAAATGTTTGAACAGGGCACTCTGCTCCCGTGAAGCCTGCCTACTGTGAGGGAACCTTACCTGAACCCCCAAGCAGAATGCTGCCCTCTTATAAGGCTTTGCAACTAAGTTATGAGATCACTGGAAATTAAAAAACCTAATCTACACATTTGCATTTCCTTTACTAGGAGATCCATAATTAATGCTAAATCAATATAATTGATTAAATACCCCATAGTTTTTTTTATTTCAAAATCAATATAACTTGCCTTGGTGTCTTTTAAGAATTTCACAGAAAAATCCGCGGTAAGTGCTTCATAAAAGTGCAGGGTCTTAAAATCAAGTACATTCCACGCCTTTTTGGGCCCATTTCTGGAGCTCAGTTGCATCACCTAGGAGCTTGTCATTAACAAAACACATCACATAGGAATAATATGCCCAGACTTCCTTCTTTAGTTCCTACAAAGGCAAAAGACAGACACAGATACACACAGACACACACACACACATAGAAATGAGGCCAAACAACTAAAAATAGAAGCAAAAACCCTCACTGAATCTACATGGACTCTAAGTGATAGGAATTAATCTTTCCAAGCATTTTTTTAAGGTAGGCTCATCTTCTAGAATCTGCTCTCACAAAATTTACACATTAGTTACCAATCTGCTATCGCTGAAAGCAAAAACCACTTAAAAAGAAATGGTATAATCACAGAAAATAGATGATACTTTGGTAATAAAGATATAATAGCATATTTATTAACTTAACAAAACATAAACTGTGGCTTCATTTCTGTGGCATATTTTGGTGTGTGTACACCTAAAAAGGCGCTTTTTTGTGTTTTTGTTTGGGGGTCACACCTGGTGGTGCTCAAGCTCCCGGCTCAGGGTCACTCCTGGAAGGTCTGAGGGGACATTATACGGTGACTAGGACTAAAACCCAGGTTGGTTATATGCAAGGCAAGTGCCCTGTCAGTTGTACTGTCATTCCAACCCTAGGCTAAGAGTTTTTGAGTGATACAAATGCACCTTATCCATTGAGAATCTGTTCCAAAATCCCACAGGCAATATTTGAAACTGCAGAGAGCATCCCCTCTGTACATCAGGAAGAGACTCAAACAATTTTGGTTTGAAGTGCAAGGGTTTATAGATGCAGATCTTTTTCTACTCCTGAATATGAAGGACTGAGGACTAAGATAAAGGAACTGAACAAAAAAAATTGAGGTTTTGGTATCTGGGGATTCTTGAAACCAATCTCAAATATAACTGTAATTAAGTTTGGGGATATGTGTCAAGTTATACATGAAGTATTCTAAAAGGTTAAAACCCACGCTGTGTTTAGGAGCACTGTGTTTTCTTATGGATATAAACTTAAGATAAAGTGCCATCTAAAATTTGGTACAGAAAGAGATTAAGAATACCACTAGTGGGGCCAGAGCAATAGCACAGCGGGTAGGGCATTTGCCTTGCACGTGGTCCACCCGGTTTCGATCCCCTGCATCCCATATGGTACCCATGAGTACCGCCAGGAGTTAATTCCTGAGTGAAGAGCCAGGAGTAACCCTGAGCATTGCTGGGTGTGAATAAAAAGAAAAAAAAAAGAACACCACTAGTGATAAAACAGAATTAGAATCACAGAGTATCATAAAAGGCATGTGACTGTGGGTTGAAGATGTGGCTTACAAGTGACTGTCCTGGCTTGGATCCCCAGCACATTAAAAAAAAAAAAATATATATATATATATATATATATATATATATATATATATATATTTTTTTAAAGCAAGCCCATGGAAGAAGGGAGCCAGAGCACAAGGTTTTCAAAGCCAAAGATTTGGGGCGAGCAATAGCACAGCAGGTAGGGCATCTGCCTTGCAAGCACCTGACCCAAATTCGATCCCCAGTATCCCATAGGGTCCCCAGAACACCGCCAGGAGTAATTCCTGAGTGCAGAGCCAGGAGTAACCCCTGAGCATCTCTGGGTGTGGCCCAAAAAGTAAAATATAAATAAATAGTTAGGTTTTAAATACAAAAATATCACTTGTATCACTCACTTGTCTTCCTGTTGTTCATCGATTTGCTCAAGCAGGCACCAGCAACATTTCCATATGTCCTATCACATGCTAGTGTAGCCCAAGGGCATCTGCTTGCTCCAGGAACATGAAGAGCCTCAAACCATTCCTTCAGGTCATGGGAATGAGGTCTATAATTGTTACTGGTTTTTGGCATATCAAATATCACACACACACACACACACACACACACATACACACACATAAATATTAAAGGATGCTTTTCCCCAGAGGCCTCCAGGGACAGAGCGGGGACAGTGAGGGAAGAGCTGGAAGCTTCGGCCTGAAGCCCCCTCAAAATCAAACACCATCGTCTTCTTACCCACATGGATTCCAATCTATTCACTCAATCCTAGCGTGAGGCCCCAATAACAGCCCCTCAAACCCGGGACAGCATTTCTCCCACATTAATGAACCATCAGAAGGATGGTTTCAAGAACCTCAACTCCACCAGGTTTTTGATTCTGGCAGGGACCTGCAAATGTGCATTGCAAACTTCATTCCCACAGGTTTAGGAAACAATTCACCCCCTGTCATCTTGCTCCATTCCTAGCTCCTCTCAGAATATCTAATCACTTGTTCCTTTCCTGGCCCTTATCAAAACCTGCTCTAAGGGAGAGACTAAATGTATTCATACTGAAGAGCCGATCACTAACAGGGCCTCCGGCCAACATTTATTAGTGTTTTACTTTGTACTGGACACAAAACGTTTTTGATTTTGTTTGGGGCCACATTGAGTGGCACTCAGGGGTTTACTCCTGCTCTGTGCTCAGGGATCAATCTTGGTTCTTGGAGGGCCATATGTGGGATCCCACTTGGTTAACTGCATATAAGACAAATACATTACAAATTATTCTCTCCGATCCTCAAAACTTTAAAAAAGTTTTATTTATTTTATTCAGTTTGGGGGATCAGCCAGCATTGCTCAGGGGTACATGCTTACTGGAGATCAAACACATTTTCTGACAGGAAAAGCATGTTTTTCAGGCACTCAGGTCACTGAGCTGTCTCTCCAGCTCTGGGCACAACACTTGAAAATAAAGGAGAAAAGGTTGCCTTGTAGACATTTCAGGTAGCTGGAGGAGAAATACATTAGAAGATACTCTTTATTCGAAGGCTGGGACCCACATACCTTGTCTCTGTAAAAGAGCACACTACCTTGCCTGTGGTTTAGCACTGTGATATGAGAGGCTGCCTTTTGGATGAGAGAGACCTTCCCAAAGGCCCTGAAGTTATCGTGTAGAGATAGCATTAACTTCTGCAGAAATAGCAGACCAGCCTACATGAGCAGACCAGATCTAGCCTCCAAGATTCAAAGTATCAACACAAGGCATGAGAGGTGATGTAACAGCACAGGAAGGACCAAATCTTGCCAGAAGAGGAAGAAAAGGAGAAATAGACAAGTATCTAGGAGATTAGGATGGGAGAAACAAGAACGGATGAAGAACAGAAAATGGGTGGAGAGGAACAGGAATTATCCTGAAAGGTTGAGTCTGGCTCTGTGAGATAAGGAGGAAGAGAAAACAGAGTACCCCAGGTCAGAGGCCCAGGTTCAAGAGTGGGAAATGGCAGGAGGGAATCCTCACTGATCTTTAAGAGGACTGCTGCAATCCGGGCAAAGCACAGAACAGGAGATCCCAAGTGACCAAAATTAAGAAACACACTGTTTTATGTGAGGGTGACCAATTGTCCTGATTTACACAGCATTGTCTCAGAGAATCTCTTCATGTCCCAATTCCAAGCAAAGCAGGACCAACCACACAGGCCATCTCTGATGCCACAAGCATTAGGGTTCACATGCATAGATGTGTGCATGTACACATATATGTATATATACATATATGTAAGCATATGTATGTATGTATATGTACATACATACATATGCTTTCTACTCTCATAAGCAACAAATATATGCTATGTATGTTTTCTACTTTCATTTTAGTGATATAGTGATATAGTAATATATATCACTAATATATATATATATATATATATATATATATATATATATATTACTAAAAGCCAGACAGCCCCCCCACTCCATGAGGACCTCCATTTTCCACATCTGGACTTCCCTTGTCAGAACTCCACCCAGCAGACCAGCCTATCACAGCCCAGCTCATCGAGATCCACCCTGCTGCAGTCTTTTTTAATCTGGCCCAGCAGAGCCTCACAACAAGCCAGACGACCCCCCACTCCATGAAGACCTCCATTTTCCACATCCGGACTTCTCCCTCGTCAGAACTCCACCCAGCAGACCAGCCTATCATAGCCTGGCTCATCGAGATCCACCCTGCTGCAGTCTTTTTTAATCCGGCCCAGGTATGCTGATCCAGAGACATACATGGGGCAGAGCTGCTACTGGCTCTCCACTGTGCCCAGCATCTCATGAGGTGCCCGGGAGGGATGGCAGGTTCTAGCGTCCTGGCCCGCCACCCCAGCAGAGCCTCACAACAAGCCAGACGACCCCCACTCCATGAGGGCCTCCATTTTCCACATCTGGACTTCCCCTCGTCAGAACTCTACCCAGCAGACCAGCCTATCACAGCCCGGCTCGCACAGCTGCAAGCGGCCGCGCGGTTCATCAATTCATGCTGGATTTTTGAGATGACTACAAGAGACAGACAAGGGGCAGAGCTGCTACTTACTCTCCCTGTGCCCAGCCGCTCACAAGGCGCCCAGGAGAGGATGGCGGGTTCTAGCCCTGGCCAATCACCCCAGCAAAGCCTTGCAACAAGCCAGATGACCCCACTCCATGAGGGCCTCCATTTTCCACATCCGGACTTCTCTCTCGTCAGAACTCCACCCAGCAGACCAGCCTATCACAGCCCGGCTCATCGAGATCCACCCTGCAGCAGTCTTTTGTAATCCGGCCCAGGTATGCTGATCCAGAGACAGACATGAGGCAGAGCTGCTACTTACTCTCCCTGTGCCCAGCCGCTCACAAGGCGCCCAGGAGGAATGGCGGGTTCTAGCCCTGGCCCATCACCCCAGCAAAGCCTTGCAACAAGCCAGACGACCCCCCACTCCATGAGGGGCCTCCATTTTCCACATCCGGACTTCTCTCTCGTCCGAAATCCATCCAGCAGACCAGCCTGTCACAGCGGCCACGCGGGTTCATCAATATATGCTGGACTTAGAGATGACTACAAGAGTATGCTACCTGCACGGCAGAGCCTGGCAAGCTACCCGTGTTGTATTTGATATGCCAAATACCAGTAACGATTACAGACCTCATTCCGGAATGGATTGAGGCTCTCTATGTTCCTGGAGCAAGCAGATGCCCTTGGGCTCTACTAGCATGAGACAGGACATATGGAGATGTTACTGGGGCCCGCTCGAGCAGATCGATGATGAACGGGAAGACAGTGATACAGTGATACAAGAGTATGCTACCCGCACGGCAGAGCCTGGCAAGCTACCCGTGTTGTATTTGATATGCCAGATACCAGTAACAATTATAGACCTCATTCCCATGACCTGATGGAATGGTTTGAGGCTCTTTATGTTCCTGGAGCAAACAGGTGCCCTTGGGCTCTACTTGCATGAGACATGTCATATGGAAATGTTACTGGAGCCCAAGCAAATCGATGATGAATGGGAAGATAGTGATAGTGATAGTGATCACTAAAATGAGAGTAGAAAGCATCATGTATTTGTTTGCAATGGCTCTACTTGAATCCCAGTGAATATGCACTTTGGTGAGGACAGTGGTATGGGAGTGAAAAAACTGGTTCATTTACATCAGCTCTGTGGTGGAACTGAGCAGAAGTGGCCTGAGAAAGCAGCCCTGTCCTAATGGGAACAGGACGTCTTGTGCAACCAAGCACAGAACCACTGAAACCAATCCAAAGAAACGGTTTTCATCAGTCACTGGGGACTTAGAGTGGAGAGAGAAACCAGGCTGTGACTCTTCAGACAGGGCCCTGGGACAAAAATGAGAGGCTTATCCATGCCACCCTCCACTCCATGCTTGACCTCACTGGGTCAGGATGTCACCTGAGAATCCTCGTATCCTCTGTTCCAGATAAGGCTGGCACCCTGGAGGAAACCTATCTGCGATCCCTGGATAAATACCACTAGCTCAGAGTCCGGGTCTTCCACCCTACCTCTGCAGGGGTTAAGAAAGAAGGAAGTTCCACTGAGGGCAAGGCTAAGCCCCTCCTGGGTAATCACAAGCCCCAGCTCAATCTGTGCCATCTGTGCTACACCAGAGACCTGCATGGGCCACTAGGACATCCAGCTGCAGTGACCCAAGAGGCAGAGGTCACAGGAAGTGTAAGTGATGTGCAGGGAAAGAGAAATCACCACAGCTGCAGTAAAGAGCAGCACTGAGAGTTTATTGATTTACTCATTTTTTAAAGGATTTTGGCTTGGGGCACACCGGGTAGTGCTTAGAACTTAATCCTGGCTCTGTGCTCAGGATGCCTGTTGAATCTTGGGCGAATATTTGTGGTACTGGGACTGAACCCAGACCAGCTGTGTGTAAAGCAAGTGCCTGAACCCATTATACTCTCTTGTCAGTGTAGCACCTAGAATTTAAAACTTACCTTTATTCCATGCCCTCCAAAAGAACATATTGTAAATATTTTTCCTTAAGATTGACATGGTAAGATGATTGATATAATGTAGGAAAAGAGCATCATTTTGAGAAATAAAATCTAGCTGCTTCTAGTTTCACAAAAATCCACAGAAAAACAATTCACACAAAAAAAATTTTTTTTCAGCATCTCCCATACCCAAAATATCCTTTACCCTTTTTTTCTCCTGTAAATATTGATCCCATGCAAATTCTTGAAGAGGAACTATTATAGGATCTTCAAATCTGGATGGATACTCATTCTTCAGAGCCTGGATAGTAAAACAGAATAACTGTTTTAGTCAGATTCTCTTTTATCTCTTAATTTATTTTTTAATGGAATCACCATGAAATAGACCATCACAAGGCTGTTCAATTGGGTCTTAGTCATACAGTGTTCCAGCACCCATCCCTCCTCCAGTGCACATTTCCCAACACAAATGTGCCCAGTTTCCCTCCCCACCCCAGATGCTCTTTTAAAGTAGAAATTATTTATTCTAATTATATGGGGACAACAGTAAGTTGTGTTTTGTGTGCTTTATCTGTGCCATACCCAGTGGTGTTCAAGGTCTCCCTCTTGGAATTGGAGCCTCCAGCATGCCTAGCCACTTAGTTCACTGAACTGTCTCTTCAGCCCAACAAGGGGAAGTTTTGTGCCTTCCACACACCCACACACCACTAGTATTCCCAGAGGCACCTGTGCTCACCCCCTTTAAGTCACAGCCAATTCCTTCCAGGCCACCTTGGAGGGCAGCCTCTGAATCTTTCACCTATAAAGTAGAAACCCAGGAAAGCAAAGATTACATCTTAATTCCTACACTCTCCCCAGCTTCCAACACCTGATGTATGTTTACTATCCATAAAGCAAGAAAATAAACAAGAATATGAATGAGTTTATGCCAAGATTTGTTACAATTCATGTTCTTTGGAGACTAGGTTTTCATAAATTAAAAATATTCCTAAGCCTCAGTGGATCTACAGAAACTTTTTTGGTTTTTTTTAAAAGTATTTTATTATACCACTGTGAGATATACAATTACAAAGATATACAATTAAAAAGTTCATATCTGGGTTTTGGTCATACAGTGTTCCAGCACCCATCCCTCCACCAGTGCCCATCTCCCCACCACCAACGTCCCCGGTTCCCTTCCCCTCCCCCAGCCCTCTTCCATGGCAGGTTCTTTATTTCTTTCCCTTTCTCTCTTTTCCTTCCCTTCCAGACTATGGATTACAGAACATACATTAAAGGGTTGTCATGTGGATCAAGAAACTTTTTTGGTTTTACTTTTGGGACCCACCTGGCAGTGCTCAGGGATGCTCCAAGCTGTGGGCTCAGGGATCACTCCGGCAGTGCTCGGGATTATGGGGGGGTCAGGGACTGAACCCCAGACTCAAGATGTGAGTTCATCTCATTGAATCATTTCTTTGACCCCATGCTTTGAACTAAAATAAATAAATGTCATTTCTTTGTGGAGACAAAGTAAAAAAAAAGATACTATTGCAGTCATTCTGCCCACTTGAGAAAGAGAAGCAAATACTAAATATGTTGGGATTTAGATACAAGACAAGATTTAGGCCTCATTTATCATGCTGAGTGAAATTAACCAGAGGGAAAGGACGGATATAGAATGACTGCATTCATTTGCGGGATATAAAAAAAAAAGTATGCTAATATCCAAGGCCAGGCAAAACATGGATCAGTAGGACTTGTCAGTGGGTGGAATTTCCCACGCCAAGTGTGTGCAAGTCAGAGGTTAGGTTAAGGCAGAGAAGGGACCAGTGTGTTAATAATTGTTGGATATGATAACACCAGCCTAGAACTGAGCATTAAATATAGGCAAAGGGATATACGTGATAACCTCTATATGTAGTATTGCAAGCCACAATGTGTAAGAGATGGGAGAGGGAGAGAGAGAGAGAGACAGAGACAGAGACAGAGACAGAAGAGCCAAAATGCCTGCCATAGAGGCCAGGCTGGGAGAGGGGGAGGGAAATGGGACATTGGTGGAGGGATGTGTGGTGGAACACTGTGACTGAAACCTAATCATGAGCGGTTTTGTAATTGTATATCTCACGGTGGTATAATTAAAAAAAAAAGAATTATGCTTCACTTTGGGAAGTGTGTCTGAAAGAAAGACTGGCAGGGCAAAGGGACAGTGGGCCATTACAACTGGGTACTTTCTTCTCTAAGGATGTTTCTGAGTTCTGTAGAGGTCACAGCGGGCACTGGTGGAGAGGTCAAGAGAGAAAGGCTGGACATGGTGCCTTGGTATCCGGCAAGAAGAGACCACTAGCTAGACGGCCCCTTCTTTCTTACAACCTTGTATCTAGCCACTAGTCTAGAAACTGTTCCCTTTTCTCAATTCTGTGCCCAGGCTGCTCTTCCCAACAGAGAAACCTTCTGGAGTAACTAACAAGCCTAAAAGTTGTGGGTTTGATTTCTTTAGTTTGGTTTTGAAGCCACTGTCAGCTGTGCTCAGGTGGTGCTCAGGGGACCCTATGAGGAGCCGGGATTGAATTAGGGTTGTCTGAGTGCAAGGCAAGTGCCTTATATGCTACTCTACTATATCTCTCCAGTACCTAAGTCTGAAAGATTTTCAGTGGAACAAACTTAATCACACCTTCTGAATAATTTAGTGTTTGCTGCAGAATGGACCACATCCAAATTAGGAGGCACAGTATACTTACTTTTCAAAAATCTAAATTTTTGTCATGAATTAGGCTTCTGGGATTGCTTAGACATTATCACAATGGAAATATATTTCCATTTATTATTAAGAGAAACTACATTTATATAGTAGTTTCTCTTAATTTAAAGCTATATAAAGTTTATATAGCTTTCCTATTCAAATATAGTTGAAATTGGCAGAAGCATAAAAAAGGGAAATTAGGGTTAAGAAATTAGCTCAAAGGGCTCTAGTATGTGGTTTGCATGTGGGAGACCAGAGTTCAGTTGCCTAGCACCGTTAGAAGAGACCCCTGAGTACTGGAGCCAAGCATACTATTGGGCACCACTAGGTGTATCCCAAAAACCAACATAAAAAAAGGAAAAATTAACACTACAATTAAAAACACTATTAATAAAAGCGAGTATCTTTTTGGGGAAAAGGGAACTCTCATACATTGTTGGTGGGAATGTCGACTTGTACAACCTTTCTGGAAAACAATATGGACATTCCTCCAAAGACTAGAAATTGAGCTCCCTTTTGACTCAGCCATACCACTCCTGGGAATATACCCTGGGAAGCCAAAAACACACAGTGGAAACACCATCTGCACTTTTATTTTCATAGCAGCACTATTCACAATAACCAGAACCTGGAAACAACCAGTATGCCCGAGAACTGATGACTGGATAAAAGAAACTGTGGTACATCTACACAATGGAATACTATGCAGCTGTTAGGAAAAATGAAGTTAGTGACATTTGCCTATAAATGGATGGACATGGAAAGGATCATGTTGAGTGAAATTAGTCAGAAGGAAAGAGAGATATATAGAATGACTGCATTTATTTGCATGACATAAATAATCAGGTGGTCTTACCAAAAGTGGAAATTACCGCAAACGTGTGGGAGTCAGAGGTTAGGTAAGACAGAGAAGGGAACATGTGTGAATAAATGTCGAAAGGGCTAATACCAACCTAAAATGGAGCATTATATACAGGCAAACAAATGCACATGATGGCCTCTAAGTGTATGTAGTGCAACCCACAATGTGTAGGAGAAGGAAAAGAGAGAGAGGGAGAGAGAAAAGAGATAAAAGAACCTGTCATTTAGGCAGGCTATGGGAGGGGGAGGGAATTGGGGATATTGGTGGTGGGAAATGGACACTGGTGGAGGGCGGGTGCTGGAATACTATGTGACCAAACCTCTAAACATGAGCAACGTTGTAATTGTGTATCTCACAGTGGTACAATAAAATGTTTAATTAAAAAAATGAGTATCTTTATAAAGGTACTGTAACATAGAATTTTTGTCTGCAACTGTGACTGGATAATTGTGCTCAATAGACTATATCTAGATTACCATCTGTTTCTATTTCTTTTTTGGGGGAGAGCATGAACAATCCCCCAGTACTACAAATTATACAGTCACGTTCCCCCACTTGCAGTCAAAACATACGGAGTAAAATAAAATGAAATGGACAAGCCTCGCCCTGGGAACCCCAACCTTGAGATCATGGTATCTCACTGTTGGGTTAAACGTTTCTTTGCTTTATTTTTAGCTTTGATTTTTGTGCCACACCACCTGGTGGTGCTCAAGGGCTACTCTTGTGCTGGTGGTCACTCCCAATGGTGCTCAGAGACAACGTGGTCCAGAGATCAATGCAGGCTTCCCCAACACAGAGGCTGCACTCCGTCCACGGCAACAAGTGGTCCTCTAAGCCCAGCAGGAGTAACACTCAAGCACCCAGCCTAGAGCAGCCCGTCACAGCCAACTACGATGCTCCCACATCCTCCAAAGAAATGCCTTAAGCACCTGAGCTGAATGCCACGTCTGCTATGTTTTTCCTTTTAATTTTAATTTTTTGCTTTTTTTTGGCCACACCCGGCGTTGGTCTGGGGTTACTTCTGGCGGTGCAGAGCCTGTGGAGGGGGATTGGGGGGGGGTATATGGGATGCAGGAGATTGAACCCAGGTTAGCTGCGTGCAAAGCAAGAGCCCTGACTGCTATGCTATCGCTCAGGCCCCCCTGCTATAAAAAACGTAAAGAAAAAATGAATAGTATGCGATCTCTTGGGAGACTGTAAAAAAAAAAAAATTAAAAAACAGCTAAATGACCTGTTTCCAGTGCATTTCCCCATTAATTTAAAAGTATCTGTGAGCTAATGAAAAATTACCATTAATGTAGAATAAAAATATTTTCAACATGTGGCTATGTAAATGGGAACATGATCTTTTTTACCATCGGGGTTCTGAACTCTTGCATCGCTCAGGCCCCTCTCTTCAAGGTCGCTCTTCTCGAAGTGGAACGCCCGCCGCAGCCTCAGGAAGCTACTTGCACGGATCCCTACAGACAGGCTGAACCCAATCGCGGGGGTCCCTCCCCTGCCGGAACCTAGCTCTGGCCACCATAAGGCGCGAGACGGTAAGCGGGAAGAGGCGCCCCGCAATGGTCATTTCTGCACGGGTTTACCTCGGCCGTTTTTCTTGGCAATCTGAAAAGCGGCGGCGCTACTGAAGAGCCCCACCACCTTCACTTGCAGCGGCAGCTCCCGATGCACCTGAGTGCAGGCGGGGCCGCCATTGCAGCCCGGGCCAAGCTCCAGAGCTCCCCGAAGCACAAACACAGGCGTCACCGGGGCAACCGCGAGGCCCCACCCCTTTCACTCGTGGGGGCGGGGTCAAAGGGGCGTGGTTAGGGGTGTGGCTCCGCCCACCTCAAACTTGAGCCTGTTGCTGCCCCGCCGAGTGAGAGAGGTGGCCCAATGCTCCGTGCGTATCCGCCCCCAGAGTCACCCGAGCGGGACAGAAAAAGGGCTGAGAAGCACCGTGAGCCTGCCTCGGAGGTTGGTCGCTCGCCTGGAGTTTCCTCTGCGACCACTTCTCCGCTCTTACAGAGTCCTCGCCACGGCCTCCGGGGTCCGTCCGCTCCGGTGGATCGCGGCCGAGAGTCTTTCCGGGGTGGGCGGGCTGCTGGCTTGGGTCCGCCCCCGGTTGCCTGGGTAACACGGAAGTCGGGTCCGGGCCGCCCTCCCCGGCCCAGCGCCTGGACCAAAAGAGCTTGGGAATCTTCCCTGGCCACCTGTGTGCTCTCCCGGGCCAGCCGGACACTCCGTCTGCGTCACCGCCGAGGCCCCGCCGTCCCGCTGCCCCCCGGAGCCGCCCGGCCATGAAGCCCAACTTCTCGCTGAGACTGAGGGTCTTTAACCTCAACTGCTGGTGAGTGAGAGGGATTGGGGGGAGGGTGGGAGTTAGAGGCTAGGTAAGACGGAGAATGGGACAGCGTGCTAATAATTGTCGAAAATGCTAATACCAACCTAGAACTGAGCATTAAATACAGGCAAAAAGATACACATGATAACCTCTAAATGTATGTATTGTAATCCACAAAGTGGAAGGGAAGGAAAAGAGAAAGAGAAAGAAAGAGAAAAATAAAGAACCTGCCATAGAGGCAGGCTAGGGAGGGAAACAGGGGACATTGGTGGTGGGAAATGGACACTGGTGGAGGGATAGGTGCTGGAACACTGTATGGTCGAAACCCAAATATGAACATCTTATGAACATCTTTGTAATTGTATATCTCACAGTGGTATAATAAAATAATAATAATAATAAAAAAGAGAAACCAGCATCTCTAGGTCCCAGGGCGAGCTCCCCACTGGGTGCGGGGTCGCAGGGCCTAGCACCCCTCTGCCGACTCTTGACCTGGCTCCTCTCGTCCTCAGGGCCATTCCCTATCTGAGCAAGCACCGGTCTGACCGAGTGAAGCGTCTGGGGACTTTCTGAACATGGAGAGCTTCGACCTCGTGCTGCTGCAGGAGGTGGGGCTGCAGAACCCCGACGGGGGCGGTGTGTTGGGGGGAGTGACTTAGTGCTGCTGCAGGAGGTGGGGGGCTGCAGAACCCCGACGGGGTGCGTGTGTTGGGGGAGTGACTTAGTGCTGCTGCAGGAGGTGGGGCTGCAGAACCCCTACAGAGTCCGGGGGGATCCTGGCCCGCTTCCTGCAGGTGTGGAGCGAGCAGGACTTTCAGTTCCTGAGACAGAAACTGCTGCCCACCTACCCAGCTGCACACTACTTCAGGAGGTGAGAAAGTCGCGGCATCCTGTCCATCCTTTGCACTTTCTCAGTGAACTGCACTCACCTCCCTCTCTACAGCCCTCTCCTTCCCCGCCCACCGCACCCAGTCTTCGGGAGTCAACGACCTGCACTTTGGGCCACTCTATTGCGTCCCTTCAGGTCTGAGCTTTGAGCTTCCTGCTGTTACCGTCTTAGCAGAGGCGCAGAGGCGGAGACAGTAACAGCAGGAACTAGGTCCCAAGGACAGAGATCACAAGGAACTACTGGGGATCTCTGTCCTTGCCTTTCTGCTAGTTAAGCAGGATTTGGTTTGCAGTGGCATCATTGGCAGTGGCCTCTGTGTGTTCTCCAAACACCCAATCCAGGAATTCACCCAGCACGTGTACACCCTCAACGGCTACCCCTACATGGTGAGGCCACTACACCGCTACCTCCCACTCCCAACCTTCACTTTGCCATGCTGGCCCCTCTTGGGAAAGGGGGCGGCCAGGGACTGGGCACCAGGGTCCTGACTTGTCCCTGCCCGCTCACAGGTGCACCACAGCGACTGGTTTTGTGGGAAGGCTGTGGGGCTGCTGGTGCTCCATCTAAGTGGGCTGGTGCTCAACGCCCACGTAACCCACGTGAGTGAAGGTGGCAATGCCCAGGGCCCAGGTGGCCAGCAAGAGGCAACTCTGGGCCATCTAGGGTGGGGGGGTAAGATTTAAGGTCAGGTGGTAGGGCTCATCCTGTTTACCAAACATTGTGCCAAGTGACAGGCTCAAGCTTGATGCAACACCTCCTGGGACCCTGCGCCTCACGTGGTCTCGTGTCCCCTCTCTCTCAGCTCCATGCCGAGTACAATCGACATAAGGACATCTATCTAGCACACCGTGTGGCTCAAGCCTGGGAACTGGCTCAGTTCATCCAGTGTGTGAGCCTGGGCTTGACTGGGGGGTGGGGGTTGGGAGGGGAAGAAGCTGAGGGCGAGCCAGGCCCCACTTGAGGGGAGCTGGCACATGAAGAATTCCTGCCTCACCATCCCGGTTTCCCCCAGCCACACGTCCAAGAAAGCTGACGTGGTTCTGTTGTGTGGGGACCTCAACTTGCATCCAAAGGACTAGGCTGCCGCCTGCTAAAGGAGTGTCAGGTTACAGGATGCCTATCTCTCGAGACGCGGACTTCAAGGTTAGGGCCGGCCTGCCTCTTCCCCCACCCCACCTGAACCCCAGCTTCTTGCTGGCCTGCTTCCATCACATCATAAGACGGATCAATTCCACCCCTAGGGCTCTGAAGAAGGATGTACAATGATCCCCAGAACTGCTACGTCAACCAGCAGGAGTTGGAGCCGTTCCCTCGGCATCCGCATCGACTATGTGCTGTTCAAGGTCAGGCCTCCCTTGCACCGCACCTCAGCCTGTCTCTGCTTAGCTAGAGCTGACCTTCCCTCCACTCACTTGAGCTTGAACGCCAGTGGGAGACCAGCAGCTGGCGGCCGAGGAAGTGTTCCTCAGACCTCAGTTTCTCCCCTGCCCTGCCCTCCCCAGGCTGTTTCTGGGTTCTACATCTCCTGCAAGACTCTGAAAACCACCATAGGCAATGACCTTCATAACGCAACCCCCTGTCGGACCATGAAGCCTTGATGGCTACTCTGTGTGTAGGACACAGCCCTCCCCAGCACAACCCCAGCCCTGCCTCTGGTGAGTGGGCTCGCCTACTCTGACCCTTGGTGTGTGTCCTCCCTCAGCCCCTAGCCTCGGGCAGTGCCCGCATTCTGACCCAGTGGCTCCCATCCCCCTACCTTCCCTT
>JAJIBD010016404.1:0-24935 GCA_021461705.1 Cryptotis parvus | reverse complement strand
GAGCCAAAAGCCACAGGAGCCAAAAAGCCACAGGAGCCAAAAGCCGAGGAGCCAAAAGCCGGTTCCCTTATATACACCAAAGTAATCCAGAGAGGGTCGTGTCAACAAAGAACCCTAAACAGTGTAGAAGAGCAGTGCCACACCCTATTGCAGTATGAACAAAGGTTATGCCAAGGACTAATCCCGAGATTATCTCTTATGTAAAACACTGGAGCACTGGAGAGAGAGGGGGCTGATATAAAGTAATGCATCTTAATTTCATGAGCTTCATGTAATCTAATGGTACCCACAAGGTCCTTCTTATTATTATCTGCACCAGGGTGATTCTGAGTATCTTGTTCTCATGTACTGAAAGGGTCACACTCGCCTGCTTAAAGCAAACTAGTATGATCCTTCCTATAGCCTTCCTAGTCTCAACGTAGCCAGGGTGATAGTCTCCTGGTAAATTCTAACTGTCCCACGCTGGGTGCAGTGGGTATAAAGAGGAGCTGTGCCCAATCTAGAAAACATAGAAGTCTTAGTAGATGTATAAGTCAGAAGTTATTCAATCAAGGTGACTTCTGTAACTGCCACACCTTCTAGCAGTGTTTACATAGAAGAGAGGTCTCATTAGAATGAACCTTGGCTTAAATAGATTAAGCTGGGAGTGGGAAAAACAACAAAGCTCCCAGATTAGCTAAACCTGTCCTCCAACAGTCAAGTGTCAGCAAGAGACTCAAACGATGGATTAAAGATGTGTTAGGTTACAGGATATTCCTAGTTCCAATGAATCGAACAAAGATTACTTCATTACAAATGGGAAAATATTCTCTAAAATAAAACAATCTGGATTTAGTGTCACAACAGTAAAATGATTTAGCTTAATGGGACTATAATAGGAAGCCACATGAGGTTCATGTCATCACATACAATGACCATGTAAGTTATCATTCAGACTAGAATCCTTTCGATAGAAAATTAACTGTGATAACATGGTTAAGCTCTCCATGGATATTTATGGCACACATATTTACTGAAATTCAATCAAGAAATACACAAAATCCCTAGGTTACAGGAAGTAAAGAGAAAGGGTCTGGGTCAATCACATGCAAAACCTTAGCTGCTACACTATCTCTCCCGCTCCCATGTTTTCTAAAGTTTTTTTTTTTGTTTTTTTTTTCGTTTTTATTTTTGTTTTGGAGTCACACCCCTAATGGTGCTCAGAGCTACTCCTGGCTCTGCACTAAGGAATCAATCCTGGCGGTGCTCAGGACACCATACGGGATGCTGGGGGCCGGAGCAATAGCCCAGCGGGTAGGGCGTTTGCCTTGCACGCGACGGGCCCATGCCGGCCAGGGTTCAATCCCCGGCATCCCATATGGTCCCCTGAGCACCGCCAGGAGTAATTCCTGAGTGCAGAGCTAGGAGTAACCCCTGAGCATTGCCGGGTGTGACCCAAAAAGGAAAAAAAAAACATATGGGATGCTGGGGATCAAACTTGGGTCTGCCATGTGCAAGGCAAATGCCCTGCCCTCTGCACTATCTCTCTGGGCCCACCAAGTGTTTTACTCTTTAAAAACCTACCATGCTAGCACAGGTACTTCTGTGTGACTCCCCCTTAACACCTGCTCACTACTTCAAATAACACATGACACAAATATCTCTTTCATTAAACACAGTTTAACAGCACAGGACCATGAAGGTAAAGCATTTGCCAGACCCCCTTTGAACTCTGGTGCCACCTGTGCCCCACCACCACCAGGAGTAGCCCTGGAAGCCCCCAAGCACCACTGGGTAAGGGTCTGGAGGTCCCAGCACTACCACAGAAGTTGCATAAGACCTCAGCATCATGGAGCCTATGGGTCCAAACTCAGGCCCTGGCGCTGACTAGTTCTGTTGGCTTGGACGACCATATGGTGCTCTTAGTACTGCTTGAGAGAGAGGCCCCCTTCCAAGTCCCCCCAAATAGCAGCCATTCCCGCAATGTAACATGGGGGTGAGAGATGTAGCTCTGGTGATCAAGCCAAGGGACTCAAGTTTACTCTTTTTGGGGGGAAGGGATGGGAGGGAGGCACCCCCATCGGTGGCTGGGACTTACTCCTGGCTCTGCAATCAAGGATCATTCCTGGTGGGCTTGGAGGACTATGTGGGGTGCCCAGGAAACATCTTATTTGCTATTCTATCATTCTGGTCCCTTAAGTTTACTCTTTAAACTTTTTTATTAGCACTTGATGTAAAACACCAATCTAAGAAATGATTTTTAAAAAATATAATGTTTTATATTCTATTTCTAGATCACTAGATTGTAAGCCCCTTCTCCTTTTCAATCATTTCTAAGAGGTCCTATCATGACACGGAAGGTTCAATACATGTAAACCTAGGTCATGTTAACCTAAGGTGGAGACAAGTAAGATAGGAATTATGATACAGGAAATGAATGGAGGAGCCAACAGATGTTGTGAGGAGAATAAACCAAGTCCAATAGGCAAAACAGTTTGGAAGCAAACACACATCTAATTGTTATAAAGGAAATCAAAGAGTAAACAAATAAACAGATATTCAGAAAGCAGTGTAGTATTTGATATCTGGGATGGCAGAAAAATGTCAGTGTTGAATATACTGATCTAAAAGTGAAAATATGGGGGCCATTCACTTTCCCCCCATGTTTCAGAAAGAAAATTCCAATTTACAAATTAAAAAATAGGCTCTAATTTTTAAAATAAAGATGACGGATTTGTTTAAAGGAAAAAATCTTCCAGAGGCTAGTGAGGGAAGCCAATGGTTTGAAGCACATGCTTGAATGCAGGAGGCCCAGAGTGGATTCTGGGCATTGCACGATCCCAAGATTATCACCAGTGGCCCCCAAACAAAAATTAAATAAACTTCAGATACGTAATAACTGTGTGACTCCCTCTTAACACCTGCTCGCTACTTCAAATAACGCATGACACAAATATCTCTTTCATTAAACACACTTAGTTTAAAAAAACACATTTTATAGGCTCATCTGTTAATTAAACAAATGTAGACTGCAAACAGATAACTGGATGTGTACAAGCACTAAAAGTATACATTGCATGTAGAGTTCCAAAGAGCTGCAGACAAAGGCTTTCTTTTCAAATTCAGTTGGATAAGAATACAGCAAAGTTTTAAGAGGTAAACATTCAGACAATGCATAATTACACCTACAGCTGCTCTTCTAATTTTGTCATATCATTCATGTTCCATATTTGGACATACACTCAGACTTATACTTTTATAACCATGTGGCTATTTTAAGTCTAACATTCACTAACAATGTACCCATCTTGCAGTTATCAAATTCATGAATAAAGAAGTAAAAACAGCTTGAGTTTTGTACCAAGAAGATACCTTCTGTCACAGGGTGGAAACTAAAATTTCTAAACTGTGATTCATATTTAAGTGAAATCTGAAAATATTTGTTTTATGAGACTAGAAAGAAGAAAAGGGGACAAACAAAACGCTTTAGAAACAAAATTATTTCAGTGCCGTTAAGATACAAACCCAGGGGACCGGAGCAATAGTACAGCGGGTAAGGCATTTGCCTAGCTCGTGGCTGACCCAGTTCGATTCCCCCAGCATCCCATATGGTCCCCTGAGCACCCCCAGTTGTAAATCCTGAGTGCAGAGTCAGGAGTAACCCCTGAGCATCGCCAGGTGTGACCCCCAAAAAAAAAAAATAAAAAACAAAGACACAAACCCAGGCTCTCACATAGAAGACAATTACTCTATCAATAAGTGACATGGTCAATCCCCATGACATTAAATGTGTTAAGCATCTACTAATAACTTTTTATGGTCTAAGCATGAGGGAGATAATGATTTGCAGCATATGAATCCAGGGACCCTCGCCACCTCCATCCTTTACCTCTAGCAACTGAAGAAGTCCCTGGGGCTGGGGTCACGGCAATAGCACAGTCAGGAGGGCACTGGCCTTACATAAGGCTGACCCAGGTTTGATCACAGGCATCTCATATGGCCCTCGAGCATGGCAGGGAGTAATTCCTGAGTGCAGAGTTAGGAGTAACCACTGAGCATTGCAGGGTGTGACGCAAAAAAGACAAACAAACAAGCAAACAAACAAATGAAGAATCCTGTCAGGCTTCAGAACTGTCCGAAGTCCCCCAACAGTATAAAGGTCCATTGGATTCCCTGGCTGTGTTTGGGGGCCAATGGCCATCCCCTCTGCATGAACACCAGTTCTTTGGAAGTCCCAGGTTTTAATGAGACAGAGAAACAGAGACAGAGAGATAGAGATAGAGATAGATAGATAGAGAGAGGGGGGGAGGGGCAGGGCAGGGCTTTACAAAAGCAGGTGGCAGGACTTTCACAAATGATGGGGCAAAAGGTAAAAAAAGGCTTTTTACTCTGAAACAAAGGAAGTGAGAGGGGGCTTCCTCTCATCAGGTGCAAAATTCAAATAGGGGGCTATGCTCTAGCTCCTTGGGGCTAGAGTGAAATCTCGGGATGCTGCCCTCTCTCAGTTTGAGTCAATAAACACTAATTTCAATGAGGTCTCTAGTTGTCTTTGTATAGACCTAGTAAGAGGGATAGACATACATTTACACCCGGGCTCAGGGTGACCTTTCCTGGGGAGATGCACCATATAATCCACTCTGCATTCCTCCCACAAGATTGATCATTCCAGCCCTTCAGGATCCTTATGAGTTTCTTTAGGTCAACACAGAGCTCCTTCTGTGACCTTGCTATTTTAGCTTAGGTTCAGAACTAAAGTTCACTTTTTTAGTTGTCCTATATGGAATACTGGTGGGCTCTCTTCCTGGTTCCATCCAGTTCCTAGGTGGGACTCTCCTTTTTTAGGGTGTGAGGAATTAAAATCAATCTATAGGCAACTGAGGTATTCTGGTAAGAAATCTGGTGCAAGCCCAGGAATAACAAATCAGTCTTTTTTTGTTTTGTTTTTTTTTTTGCCCTTTTTGGGTCACACCCAGCAATGCTCAGGGGTTTGGCTCTGCCCTCAGGAATTACTCCTGCCGGTGCTTGGGGGACCATATGGGATGCTGGGGATTGAACCCTGGCGGCAATGGCCGGCTGCGTGCAAGACAAACGCCCTACCCGCTGGGCTATCGCTCCGGCCCCTCAGTCTTTTTTTTTTTTTTTTTTTTTTTTGCTTTTTTGGGTCACACCCGGCCCAGCAATGCTCAGGGGTTTCTCCTGGCTCTGCACTCAGGAATTACTCCTTGCGGTGCTCGGGGGACCATATGGGATGCCGGGATCGAACCAGGGCCGGCATAGGCGGCATGGGCCGGCCGCGTGCAAGGCAAACGCCCTACCCGCTGGGCTATCGCCTCCGGCCCCATCGGCCCCTCAGTCTTAACTGTCTTCCTGTTACAGAAGGGCTTAGCTCTAAAACAAGAGCATGCAAGGGGCATGAGGTAAAGAGAAAAGCAACATTTCAGCAACCCACTGCAGCTTGGCTAGACAACTGACACCTGCTGAGTAGGAGACAGAGGCTGTAAACAGAAGGAACCCAACACGGTTGGGTTCCTGATGTTGGCTCATTCAGGGTTCTGAAGGCAAGGGTCCTGAATTTAATGTAAATCTAAAAGTTGAGGCCCTGGATCATTATGGAAAGTACATGCAAGCAAAATCCTCTGACCAGGGCAACAGGGACAAATGCGCCCATATTTGTATTCATGCAAGTTCCCTTCTTGCAGCTGTTTTCAAGACTGTGATTCATTTCAATTGCACCCATAACCCAGCCCAGCGACAACAGGTTCTCCAACCAGGACACCACACCCTCCCCAATGCAGGGACAGGCCCTAGTTCTGGGCATCAATCTCAACGACAGGCCACCTCCAACATCATTATGCAAAATCAGCTTAGGGCTCATAGGCTAGATGAGATTACCAGCATACTCCCTCCAAGCTGGAATTCTAATTTTCCAAGCCAAGCCCCTCTTTTCATTTTAATTACTGGAGAAAACAAGCTTGAAGTCCTGCCAGAGTTGGGGCGCGGAGGCAGTTGCACCCACTGCCTAACAGATCAAAAACACCCTGCAAGATTCTCTCTTTATTTAGGACTGACTTCTGGGGTGCTCAGGAGACCTTCTGGAAATACTCCACTTGTCTGTGTGCACCTGAAGTTGCCGGTGATCAGGACCCAATGTGTACGTGTGTGGAGGCCGCGGGGTGGCCGGGGCCTCACACACCTCACAACTAGAGGGGGCCATGAAGTGCCTGGTGTGCACGTCTGTAAGACAGGTGCTTCCCCAGTCCTGAGCGCTTCCTTGGGTCTCCTAGCTCTGGCCACCCATCCCCTCCCCTTACCCTCCTCTAGGCGACACCAGAAGCTTAGATAAAATGGATGGAATAAGCACCATGGCAGGAAAATTTGGCAACATTTAAATGGAGGTAGCTTCAAGGAGGTCAGCAATGGGCTGGAGAGAGCAGAGGGATCAGCGGCTTGCATTCAACAGATCTGGGATCTGTCCCCGGCACCGCATACGCATACCCAACCCCAAAACAACCCAAATAGGCTACCGTTTCCTTCGGCTTCGTAGAGAACAGATGGCGTTAGCATGGCAGACGCTCAGGCGGGGGACTGGATGCCTCAAATGAACCGGGCAGATGCCGGGTCCTCCAGCTGGCCGCGGGCAGGTGTGCACGGAGCCCACCCGTGGTCAGCACCCGTCTCAGCGGCGGAGGCACCCAAGAGGAGACCGAGAGTCAGGAAAGCAGCCAGCCCGCCCCCACCGAGGCAAACCCGCGGAGGTGGGCACGGAACAGGGAGGAGGGGAGACCGCACCAGGTCAGAAGGCACCGGGGGCGGGCTGGGAGTCTCAGGGGAACCCTGGGATCCCGAGAGCAGAGCCGCTGTCCACGGGCGCTCACGGCGGACAACCCCTCAAGAAGCCCCAGGAAGCCCTCGGTCGAGGGTCGCGAACAGGGTTAAGGGGCCGTTCATCCTGCCGTCGGAGGTGACCGGGCGCGAAGACCTGGAGAGAGGCCGCGCGTGGAGGGCCTGAAGAACTGGGATCCCCCCCCCCCCTCCGCAGGCCGGCAGGGAGTCGCGGTCCGCCCCTCAGTCTCGGCCCCGAGGCCTGAGCCCCCGCCTCCTTGCCCCCCGCAGCGGCGGCCTACAGGGCTGGAGGCTCGTCCCGCAGCCCCTTACCTGAGGTCGGAGCGATCCGGGCGCGGTCGGAGCGGAGAATTCGCGGACTCTGGTCAGTCGACGCGAACCAGCTCCGACGGGCGCGGGCGGAGGACTGAGGCCCAGAGGGAGCGGCTGACAGATCCCGGAAGCGGCCACGGCGCCTGCGCAGGGCGGCCGCCCGGGTGTCTGCGCGTGCGCACCGCGGCGCGCGGCCGGAGTCCGGAGCGGATGAGGCGGGGGCGAGGCGCTGGTGGCCGCGCTGGGGGCTCGCCCGCTACCCTCCACACACGCCCTAGGAAGATGGCCAAGCCGCTGAGGCTTAAAATGCCTGGTCTCCGAGAATGTGCTCAGCTGCGCGGGCTGACGTGTGGAGCCTTTGTCAGGAGACAGACGTCGGGGTCTTTCCGCCGTCTTGTGCGGCGGGGGCCTGTCAGCGCCCGGAGTCCTCACCGAGGAACCTCCTCTACCCTTCCTTGGCTACAGTCGCGTGTTCTGGACTGAGATTCAGCAGCTCCCCCGTAGCACATGGAGGCAGCGCCGAACACCTGAACTGCAGCCGGGCTTTGTGCCCAGACGTCCGTAGACATGGCGGACCACCCCGCTGCTCCCGTGCTTCTGCGGGGTCTCCAGTTTGACCACGCGAGCGCGACGGACACCCGTCTTCAGGGCCATCCTATGTGGGGGTTCACAGAGCATGAGGACGCCGGAAGTCGCTGGGTTTACTCACTTTGTCCCTTGGTCACGGAGAGATGGACGGGGCGGGGTCTGAAAACCCTCCCCTCCCTCAGGCAGGTCTCACGGTCTGTGTTCCCCTGAGCCAGTGGGGAAGGGGCTCCACATGGGGACCCCGGAGACGGTTGGGCGCTTCCTCCTCGTTACCGTGGACGGTTCCTTCCTGGGAGGAGGTGGTCATCAGGAAGGAGAGCACGCACGGTACTGGACTTGGTAGGATAGAGGAAACAGTAGCCCCAGCTGAGTAGCAGACATTCTGATCCTGATCAGACTTAGAGCTTTTTATTTTCACCCTCAGCGGGTCACCGCTGGGCGCATTTCCTGATCAGATGTGATGAGACCTGACTCAGCTGGAATGGCAGCCCTACAGGGGACTTTGTTCTGTGCCATGGTTGCCCGCACTGCGCAGTCCCGCAGCTTTGGGGACAAGTCGGTGACACTCAGAACTTTTCCTATTAGACTCTCATGTCCTGGCGTCAGCCATTGGAGAGCCAAAGTGGGTAAAGTTCTTTTTTAGATTTGTGTATAGCACTCATCTAAAAGGAGAACTCTTTTATTTTTATTTTATTTTATTATTTATTTATTTATTTTTGCTCTTTGGGTCACTCCCGGTAATGCTCAGGGGTTACTCCTGGCTCTGCACTCAGGAATTACTCCTGGCGGTGCTCGGGGACCATATGGGATGCTGGGCATGGAACCCGGCCGGCATGGGCCAGCCAGTGCAAGGCAAACGCCCTACCTGCTGGGCTATCCATCTGGCCCCTCTTTTTTTATTTTTTATTATACCACCACGAGATATACAATTACAAAAGTGTTCATAATTGGTTAGAAGAACTCTCTTTAAGGACATAAATACTGGGCTGGAGAGAGTAAAGAAAGTTAAAGACACCTCCCTCCACACTGCTGCAGCTGCCACAGTGGCTCAGATCTTAAGTTCTTCCCTGTGTGGTTTCCCCAAGCACTGTCAGGTATGGCCCTTGACCACAGAGTCAGGAGTGGTCCCTGAGCACCACTGGGTGTGGTCTAAAAGGAAAAAAAAGATTTTGTGTAATGACACATCTAGGGACAAAAATGAGAACCCTCCAAAAAAAATGAGAACCCTCAAAAAGAAAAAAAAATCAGGTGAAGAGATAGTACAGGGGTTAAAGTAGTTGTTTTTATGTGACCGATGCCCATTAGCTCTTCAGTTCCCCCTGTGGTCCCACAAGCACCACCAGGAGTAACTCCTAAGTACAAAGGAGTAGGTTCAAAAACCACAAAATAAGTACCAAGGAAAGTGGGACTTAGAAATTGGAAACAGGAGGTACTGGAAAGAATGTACAAGGGTTAAGGGGCTCGCTTTGTAACATGGTATCCTGGAGGCTCAAACCCGGTTG
The DNA here is from genome assembly GCA_021461705.1 of Cryptotis parvus. NCBI lineage: Eukaryota > Metazoa > Chordata > Mammalia > Eulipotyphla > Soricidae > Cryptotis > Cryptotis parvus. Next base: position 15,711 of record JAJIBD010016404.1, on the reverse strand, counting down.
GACATGAGCAAGGCAAATGCCCTACCTGCTGAGCTCTCGCTCCAGCCCTCAGTAGTATCTTATTGGTACCTTGAAAGGTGCAGTGCTGTGGGAATTTATACCATAGAAAGCAGCAAAGGGTATAAACCAGGTTTCTATGGAGAACTGGTTGTTAAACACTTACCAGCATACCCATAATTAACATTGTCTCTTTTTCTGGGTAATGCACAGGTCTTAGAATACCTTAACTCCATTATTGCCATTCTTCGCAGTTAGTGCTGTCCTTGTACCTAATCATGCTCTTCATTCTGCAGTAGATATCATGTATTATTATTTTCTGAAGTCCCTGTGGAATTTTTTTAAATAGCATGGTGTTTTGACTAATTTTCATTTATATTTCGTTCATTCTTGACTCTCATATGCTGAGTTATCGGTTCTGCATATAACATTTCATTTTAAAAAGTTATTGTGGGATCATTTGAAACTAAAATGATTTTTACTTTGTTCAAATAAGATTTTCATTTTGCCCAACGATGCCAGAAATCTGGGGTCACCTTATTCTAATTTTAGAATTTGAGATTTTCTGGGCCACCCAGATTGTTTGAACTCGGCTCTGGTCCTGGGAGAAGACTCATTTTTCTTTCTTTTCCATTTTTTTTTTTTGGCTTTTTGGGTCACACCCTGCAATGTCCAGTCCTCTTTTTTCTTTTCTTTTCTTTTTTTTTTCCTTTTTTGGGTCACACTCGCAATGTTCAGGGGTTACTCCTGGCTCTGCACTCAGGAGTTACACCTGACAGTTCTTGTGGGACCATGTGAGATGATGGGCATTTAACCTGGGTCGGCCATGTGCAAGGCAAATGCCCTACCTGTGTACTATCACTTCAGCCCCTTGTTTTCTGAATTAGATGTTTTGGGCTAGCAGCTGGCTGAAAGCACAGGTGTGTTCATTAATTTTTTTTTGGCTTAATTGCGAAGCCCAGATATTTTGTGAAATATTACAAGTATTTCAGGAGGAGGAGGAGGAGGGCAGGTTGGTCTCTTTTTGTTGTTATTTGTTTGTATTGTTTTTGGGCTACACTCAGTGGTGCTCGGGGTTACTTCTGGCAGTATACTGCCAGAAGTATACTGGGGAGTATACTGGGTGCTGGGATTGAACTGGAGTCAGCCATGAGCAAAGCAGATGCCCTACCACTGTGCTATCACTCTGGTTCCCAGATTGCCTCTTTAATGTGCGTGAGCTAAATATCAGTAACAATTATAGACATCATTCCCATGACCTGATGGAATGGTTTGAGGCTCTTTATGTTCCTGGAGCAAGCAGGTGCCCTTGGCTCTACTTGCATGAGACAGGACATATGGAGATGTTACTGGTGCCTGCTCGAGCAAATCAATAATAAATGGGAAGACAATGATACAGTGAAACAGTGAGCTATATTCAGAGCAGTTAAGACTAAAACAAAAAAAGACTTACTTCCCCCAAATTAAAGAGAATGAATCCCCGTGCTTGACAGTTTTGTACTAGGACTTTTTTTTCTTTTTTGGGGTCACACCCAGCAATGCTCAGGGTTACTCCTGGCTCTACACTCAGGAATTACTCCTGGCAGTGCTCAGGGGACCATATGGGATGCTGGGGATCAAACCCAGGTCGGCCATGTGCAAGGCAAATGCCCTACCTGCTGTGCTATCGCTCTGGCCCCTGTACTAGGATTTTGGCTTTGATTTACTACTGCTTGTGGTCTTAAGACTTGATCTGCAACATTAGATCTGTAATGTTACTTGTTTTTTTCCATAACCGTGTGAACCAGTTCTTTATAATATCTTTTTCTTTCTCTCCCCACCTTCTCCACCTCTTTCTCCCTTCTTACCTATTCATCCATTCTGTTGGTTTTGTTTTTTTTCTGTTTTGGATAACCCTGACTAATACAACAGACATTTACCATTTACCATTACCCATGTCCTGGGGAGCCTTGATTCCAGCCTTGATAGGCTTTCAAAAGCTGTTCTCGATTCTCATTTTGTTCTGGAATCAGCAAACAGCTTTTGAGGTAAGCATTCTGTTAGGGGAGAAAAAATAGCAGGCAGGTTCAATGAGCCAAAAGGCCCCATGTTGCTGTGGAAAGTCACCTAGGGCTTGTCATCACCCCCCGCAACCCCCCCACCAATCCGGCCTTGGGAAGAACATTTGGGCAGGCTCAGCCCAGCAGCCTGGAAAAGTAAGTTTCACTGCCCCTCCTGTTATCTAGAAACCGCTTGGGTGCACGCAGGGCATACTGATGTTTAGAACATCCAGGGACATAACAATGCAAGTTGTCTGTGCAACTTGGCGCAGTGTCGTTCTTTGAATCATGTTCTTTAAGTTGCGCAGGTTATGACGTGAATTATGCCTAAATAATCTAAAGCTTCCCCTTACTCAGGGTCTTGCCTTGGCCTGCGTGCCTGAGAGCTTGACCCCAGCTAGCTGGCTTAATAAACTCTGTTTGCTTTTTGCATTACTGGCTGGTTTCTTTGTGACACCTAAGAACTTGCGACTCTGGACCCTAACATTTGGGGGCTCGTCCAGGATCGCTATCTGTGGGACTCACAAACAACAACCGGTATAGAAGTTACCAAGGCCTCTCGAGAATCTGCCTAGGGCAGAATCTGGGTGGGTTAGACCCGCAGACAGAACTAGGTTCCGGGACCATGGTAGGAGAGGTTGGCCGCTCTCCTCTGGGAGGACTAGGCTCTCATTGGGAGGACTAGGTCCTCATCTGGGAGGACCAGGTCCTCATCTGGTGCCTAGGCAATTTGGCTTTTGGAACCAACTCTGAGACTCCATTGTTAACAACTACGGGAGACAGTCCCTGAAGAATATCATCCCCGCAGTCTAAGAAAAACAGCAGACACCTTTTGGGCTTATACCAAGTAAGGATCTAGATCTGGAGAAAGGAGTGTGTGTGGATGAGAGAAAGAGGTGTGCAGAGGACAGGTCCAAGTGAAAATGTAAGAATTTATGTGTTTGCTGAAATTGTGTGTGTGTGAAAATTACTGTTGTTTTCCCCTTTGTTAATCCCCTTCTTTACAGGAGGAATGGGACAGAATCAGGTAACCCCTAAATCTCTTTTTGAGCCATTTTTCAGAAGTCCAAAAGAGTTCATCTGTTTGTCAGTACTGCTAGATTAAGATGTTAAAATTCACAGTTCGGTTTTGCCGGCTTACTGCAAAAAGGAGCTCTTTCCTGACCTGATTGGAAGGGCTCAGAAGGGTGAAGGAACAGGGCATAGTCTCAATAGGCCTACAGGGCTCAGTTTGCTCCTGAGACTGTCCTGTCCTCCTTCACTCACCTCAAGTATACCCCCTTGTCAGAGAGACAGCAAATTGTTTGCTCGAGCATGTGTGCATGTGTGTATGTATAATGGCCATCTCTGTTTGTAGTGAATTTTCTGTGTCTGTCTGTTTGTATGTGCAAATTGCAAAGGTCCAAATGTGGGGCCGGAGCGATAGCCCAGCGGGTAGGGCGTTTGCCTTGCACGAGCCGGCCTGTGCCGGCCTGGGTTCGATCCCCGGCATCCCATATGGTCCCCCGAGCATCGCCAGGAGTAATTCCTGAGTGCAGAGCCAGGAGTAGCCCCAGAGCATTGCCGGGTGTGACCCAAAAAGCAAAAAAAAAAAAAGGTCCAAATGTTTTTACATTGTGGTGAACCATGAAAAAGCAAAAAAAGTTTCTAAAGTAAGTGTTAACTAAAAGGTTAAATGGTAACTAACATCAGAAGTTCTCATAAGCTTCAGAAACTGTGCTATTTCAGAAAGGCTGTGGAACAAGAGCCAGACACCAGAGGTAAGATCAGGGCTTTGTGAGACAGTTGGATTGCTCTATGAGAAGGTAGGCAGCTCCATAAATAACTGAGATTCAAAAGTTATCAAAATTAAATCAAAGAATATTTTCTTATGTTTCTTTGGCTGCACTCTAAAAGGTTTAGTAAAAATCAAGGGTTTCCATCTGACAAGGGGTTAATATCCAGGATATATCAGTTACTGGTAGCACTCCACAAGAAAAAAACAGCCAACCCCATCAAAAAATGGGGGAGAAGAAATGAACAGAAGCTTCCAAAAAGAAGAAATTCGAATGGCCAAAAGGCATATGAAAAAGTGTTCTTCATCTTTAATCATCAGGGAGATGCAAATCAAAACAACAATGAGGTACCATCTCACACCACAGAGACTGGCACACATCCAAAACAGCAAGAACAACCAGTGCTGGCGTGGATGTGGGGAAAAAGGGGACTCTGATCCACTGTTGGTGGGAGTGCCGACTGGTCCAGCCCTTTTGGAAAACAATATGGGCATTCCTCCGAAAACTAGATATTGAGCTCCCATTTGATCCAGCAATAGCACTCCTGGGAATATACCCTAGAGACCGAAAAACACATAGCAGAAACACTATCTGTACTTCTTTATTCATCTCTGCGCTATTCACTATAGCTAGAATCTGGAAACAGCCTAAATGCCCGAGAACAGAGGACTGGCTAAAGAAACTGTGGTTCATCTACACTATGGAATACTATGCGGCTGTCAGAAAAGATGACATTATGAAATTTACCTGCAAATGGAGGGACATGGAGACTATCATGCTGAGTGAAATTAGTCAGAAGGAAAAGGACAGATATAGAATGACTGCATTCATTAATACGACATAAATAGATACCAGTGTTTTACTAAATGTGGGAAATGGTAATGGCAGATTAAGACTCACCATTGAATATACACAGAGACTTAAGTGATAAACTCTAAATACCTGCAGGGCTAGCCACAATGTGTAAAATAAGAGGCAGAGAGATGCAGAGACAGAGAGAGAGACAGAGAGAAAGAGAGGAAACTGGGGTACCTGGTATTAAGGCAGCATGGGGGTGGGCAGGAGGGGGTGGGGTACATTGGTGGTGGAAATGGGGCACTGGTGGAGGGATGGGTGCTGGTATACTGTATTACCAAGAACCAACTATGATCACCTTTGTAATTGTATGTTTCACTGTGGTATAATAAAAAATTAAAAAAAAATCAAGGGTTTCTTATGTCTAAAAGTGTATGTTTGTTTTGTTTATGCATAAAATTGTTAAAATTATCTGGTCTAAAAATTGTAATTTAAAATAATTGTGGTAAAATTTGTAAAAAAGAAAAAAAATAGAAGGGATGTCTGTATTAATTGGCAGTTGCAGATACTTGAGTTCCATTTGTCTCCCCACAAAAATGTAGTGACTGTCTTAAGAAACAGCTAATAACAAACTAGAGGGAAAAAATGGCTATTTTAAAAAATCCAGTCGCAGCTGCAAAGAGCCACTTCAACTGGTGGCTTTTAACAATAAAATTGACAAAATAACTGGTAAATAATTTTAACCAATGTTTCAAGAATGGATTTTTTTTTTTTGCTTTTTTTGGGTCACACCTGGCAATGCTCAGGGGTTACTCCTGGCTCTGCACTCAGGAATTACTCCTGGCGGTGCTCGGGGACCATATGGGATGCCGGGATTGAACCTGGGCCCGCATAGGCCAGCCGCGTGCAAGGCAAACGCCCTACCTGCTGGGCTATCGCTCCGGCCCCAAGAATGGATTTTTTTTTTCTTTTTGGGGGTCACACCCGTAATGCTCAGGGGTTACTCCTGGCTCTGCACTCAGGAATTACTCCTGGCGGTACTCGGGGACCATATGGGATGCTGGGGATCAAACCCGGGCCCGCATAGGCCGGCCACATGCAAGGCAAGCGCCCTACCCGCTGGGCTATCACTCCGGCCCCCAACAATGGAATTTTTAAGGAAAGTATTTGTTAATAATATGATAAATTCAAAGGCTTGAAAGGAGGGTTAACAAGTACTGCAGAGCACAACTCCATAGTGCTAACTAAATATTGTCTTCATGTGTGAAACAGAATCAAATTTTGAAGTATTGGAAACTTAAAATATATGTAAATGAAATTTTTGTTTTGCTGAATAAGGTAGTTAAAAAACTGGAATTAAAGTAAAGAATGGAAAAATGAAACAACTTTTTAAAAAAGTTAAAGGAGCTAAGTAAGTTGAGATGTAAGGAGAAATAAGAAAGAAAATGGATGAAGCTATCATCAGTGGGAAAAAGAAAAATCCTGTAAAAGTAAAGCTGGTTAAAAATGAAATAAGGCTACAGGACAGAATGTAAAGGAATGCGCAGAAGGTCTGAGTATGTATAAAAGGTGTAAGGTTGTGTTTTAAGGAAAGAAGCAAAATTGAACTGTTATTATGTCCACAGAATTGTTAAGTACCCTTTTTGGCAAGGTCTATGGAAAAATATTAAATAAATGGTACGGGCTCATGTTATGCTCTTAAATAATTGGAACTCAAGGTTTTAAACATGAAATTAAATTGTATCACTCTAACTCTACAGATGTTAATGCAACCTTAAAACGGGTACCTTGCATCTATTGTAAATAAAAAAAAAACATTGCTTTTCTCTCTGCACCTTCAATACATTTTTAATGTTTCATGTCACTATGTTGGTTTACGTAAATCCACATTAAAAAAAAAAGTCTTTCCTCTCTGTAATAGGGGTCTATCCCTCATACAGACAGAAAAGCCATCTATGGACCCCAAAGCCCTCTTCCAGGGAAATGGAGTCAAAAGGGATTGATTGGTCTAAATGACAGGAGCAGACATTTAACAGGTACTGTTACAAGTGCCCAACAAACCTCAGGGAGACCCTAGAGGCTGGCTAGACCAAGGAAGGACCAGAAATCGTCTCTGCTGTGGAAAGCAAGGAATCTGCAGCTCTGCAATAACTGACAAGGGCACTGAAGTAAAAGTTTACTTCAGCCCCACAAAGAAATGTGGCTACTATCTGCTCTTAAGGCCCCAGTGGAAAAACCCAAGACCACCTCAAGCTCATCGTGGGACCTAATCTTCATATGTTATGGCCAAGCCCGGGTAGCCCTAATGTCACAGGCATCATTGGTGTGTTTTCTGCTGTCTTAGCCAATTCCCAGGACTTCTCAGTAAGTAATGGGGTACCCCAAATGGAGAGTTCTCCAAGCCTGCTGTGTTTATGCAAAAGAACAAATTAGGATTATTAAGTCATCTGGCAAATTTTAAATGAAGGTGGAGAGAAAACCATGTTTCTGTAACTTACTGTCGGGAAGCCGCCGGGGTCCCCAACAGTGCCAGGAAGCGAAGTTCCCTTTTACCTCTGAAGCCGGGCGGGAATGGATGAAGACTCAGGAATCTGATGCAGTTTTAAAACGCTATACTTATCACAGGTTCAGGCATACAAGTCAGTAATAGGAAAAACCCAGTGCTTAGGATTCCTGGCTAAAACCCCAGCCACGTGTAGGCCAAGATGGTGGCCACCACGTGCAAAGGCCCTGTAGAGAGAAGACAGACCAGACTCCCTAGAACAGTGCGAGCCAGAGAGAGAGAGAGAGAGAGAGAGAGAGAGAGAGAGAGAGAGAGAGAGAGAGAGAGAGAGAGAGAGAGAGAGAGAGAGAGAGAGAGAGAGAGAGCAGGCTGGTTTTATACCCTTGCAACTCAGACCTCCCACTATTATGGGAAGCAGGAAGGGTCAAATGCCCTTAGGTAATTTCTCCCAGCACCTCACCTAGGCCCTATTATATGCTAATGTTTTGAGCCAAGATCTGCCTGGAAATGCCTTATAGGGTAGAGAAGGGGGTTTCTGAGATGGCATGTCTCTGTACCAAAGACTAATACTAATGCCAGTTAAATATTTCTCCAAGCCTTCACAAGAGTCTCATCTACTTCACCGTAGTTTTGTATTTTAGTTGCCTTTGAGTTATCAGGGGAGCCATGCTTGCTTGCTTGGAGGCAAACAGCATTTCTCTCTGGTCTAATTACTTAGAAATCCAACGTGGCCAGGCAAATATGCTAGTAAGATCTAGCTAGTCCCACAATGATTGTGGTATCACTGTATCACTGTCTTCCCGTTCATCATCGATTTGCTCGAGTGGGCACCAGTAACATCTCCATATGTCCTGTCTCATGCTAGTAGGGCCCAAGGGCACCTGCTTGCTCCAGGAACATAAAGAGCCTCAAACCATTCCATCAGGTCATGGGATTGAGGTCTATAATTGTTACTGGTATTTGGCATATCAAATACGACACGGGTAGCTTGCCAGGCTCTGCCGTGAGGGTGGCATACTCTTGTAGTCATCTCTAAATCCCATTTATTGATGAACCGCGTGGCCGCTTGTGGCCGTGCGAGCCGGGCTGTGATAGGCTGGTCTGCTGGGTGGAGTTCTGACGAGGGGGAAAATTGTGGTAGCATGAGAGAATATTTATACCAGCCAGTATAGAATACATGGCCAGATAAACTGCCACATTTAGACTACCCCCCTATCTATGAAGTGACCTGCAGGAGGCAATCCAGGGCAGATGCAGAGGCTCTTAGAGGAGTCCTGCAGCAACTTACCTTGCAAAAATCAGATTCTAGTTAATAAAGGTAATTGAATAAAATACATTCTGATAAGCTTGATTTAAAAGGTACCCCTTTGGAAATTCAAATGAAACTTAATTTACCAACTGTAAGTAAGCAGACTAGCTATAAAGAAACTCAGCATGCATTGTCACTGGTCTGACCAGTATAATTTTTTTTTTTTTGGGTCACACCCGCAATGCTCAGGGCTTACTCCTGGCTCTGCACTTAGGAATTACTCCTGGCGGTGCTCGGGGAACCATATGGGATGCCGGGATCGAACCCGGGCCAGCATGGGCCAGCCGCATGCAAGGCAAACACCCTACCCACTGGGCTATCGCTCCGACCCCTGACCAGTATAATTAAAGCCAGAAGTTAACCAAGAAGAACATCAAATAAAAGACAGACACTAAAAAAAAAGCCAAAAAGGTAGCTTGGTGTTTTTATGTCCATTAAGAAAAATTTGGACACAATAAGTTATTTTCTATCAGCTAATCTCATGAGCAAAATCATAAAAATTCATATGGCATTATGTTGCTTTGGTCTTTGCTGCTTTCACTTCTGTGTTTTCTAAGTTAGTAAACCATTCTTCCTTCTCTAGGTCTAATAAAAAGCCTTTTGACTCCTCCAAGGTATAATAATTTCAATGTGACGTTCCTCAAATTAATGAATTTTATCTTTTTCCTTACAGATGTTAATAACTTCAGAAAATTCAACCAGTTCATTGCCTGGGCCCCACTAAAACTAAGTTAGCATAAGATTTCGCCCCTTGCACAGGCAGGGTCTACGCCCTTTGTCAGCATGAAGCTCCAGAAGATGGACCCTCACCCATTTTCCCCTCCAAATTTTAAGGTGGTGAAATCTCTAGAGGGGCTTAATGTAGGCAGGCAAAAAGAGAAGGGGCCCATGGCAAATGAAATTGAAACTTCTACAAGCTGGTTTAAATCTTGTTTCAACACGTCACACTGGATAACTACCTTGATATCCACTTTGCTGGGACCCCTACTAATAGTGTTATTGCTTATATTGACTTTTGAACCTTGCTTTCTTAATAGACTAGTTGCTTTCATCAAAAACCCATCAGCACAGTGCAGCTCATGGATCTGAAACAGCAGTATCTGGACCTGAATAATTCTAACTATGAGGAAGATTCCTCATGAAGCTAAAAGAAAAGGGGGAATGTTAGGTTGACGGAATCGGACCTTGGATCCACCACTCCCATGCAAGGAAGGCTACCCTGAGGAAAGCGGAAGCAGAGATCTGCAACTCGACAGCATGCTGCCATCCACAAACTCATTCAAGCTCTGGAAGCAGCCTTCCTTGGACTCGTGATAACCATCTTCAGCAGGCTGGCACAAGGACTGGACACTGGGCATCAGCCCCTAAATCTAACCTGGGAACTTAGCCTGTGTGGGAGGAAACGGCCCAACTGTTAGCCTCTCTGGGAGTCACCCTTACGGTACTTCCGTCAGTTTGACCTTTGTGATCTAATCGGAAGTGAATGGGACTGGAGAGCACGGGTGCTCGCCTATGGGTGTAATGGTCTAATACCCAAGGTAGGACTGCAACAACACCATTTTTATGTATGTCCAGCCACCAGAAAGACAGGGAGAATGTGGAGGGCCCTCTGACTATTTCTGTAAATCTTGGGACTGTGTTAGCACCGGCCACATAAATGAAAGGGTAAAACGGCAAGTTCCCCCTTGCCCCCAGGAGCCTCCTCCCAAAAAAGCAGAGCTAATCACCCTGGCAGAGGCTCTGGAGAAAGCGGAGGGAAAGCGGGTAACAGTGTACACGGACAGCAGGTACGCATTTGGGACGGTGCATGTGCATGGGGCAATCTATCGAAAAAGAGGCTTTCGGTCAGCAGAAGAAAAAAAGACGGCCACTAGCTGGCTAATGGGACATACCTGGGGACTCAGATTATATGTCACAGGAAAAGATCCCGGCATACTCTTCTCCCTTAGTAAAAAGTCCACCCTCCGGCAGCCCCCGAGTAGGACCCAATTGGGTAATGGGACAAGCAGGACCCCTGGCGCCTTACCACCATAGCGCCCAGAAAAACTCCTCTGACATCACCCAGTCAGTCACAGGAATTCCCGCCGAGCCAGGGACCCAAACTTGGCTTCTGGAGCCCCCTTGGCAGGACCCTTTCCCTTTAATGTCAGTTATCAAAGCAAGTTACTCCCTGCTAAACCTGTCTAGTCCTAGCCTGTCTCCTGTTTGGCTGTGTGTTACAGCCTGTCCACCCCTTTTACGAAGCGGTCGGGCTCAACGTACCCTACAGTGGCTCACAAAAAGACCCCCCAGTTTCACTTGGGGAAACAAAGTACAGGGACTCACTCTATAGCTTGTCCAGGGTTAGGGACTGTGCGTTGGAACGGTCCCTCAGAACCAGCAGGCCTTGTGCAACGAAACTCTCGCCGTCAGCTCAGTACGGTGGCTACTCCCCCCCCTCCTTCAGGATGGTGGGCTTGCTCTCGGTCAGGAGTTACTCCCTGCTTGTCTCAGACAACACTCAACCATATGGGAGAATTCTGTGTCATGGTTACTATCGTTCCTAGAGTCAAATATTACACCGGCAATGCGCTTCCCATGTTCCAAGTGCTCCCCAGACTTTGTAAATGAGAAGCAATATCTACCTTGACCCTTGCCGCCTTGTTCGGGCTGGGAGTGGCCGGAACAGGGACCGGCATAGCCTCCCCTAGCAACTCAACACAGTCAGTGGGTTTGGTTCCCTCAGGGCTGCCATTGATCAGGACTTCGAACGCATAGAATCTGCCATCAGCCGTCTTGAAAAGTCCCCTGAACTCCCTGGCCGAAGTAGTGCTCCAAAATAGACGGGGCTGGACCTCCTACTGCTACAGCAAGGGGGGGCTATGCGCTGCCTTGGAAAAGAGTTGCTTTTACGCTGACCACACTAGAGTCGTTCGTGACTCCATGGCCAAGGTTAGGAAAGGAATAGCAAAGCGCAAACAGGACAAAGAGGCAAAAGAAGGTTGGTTTGAATCTTGGTTCAATCAGTCCCCATGGTTAGCTACGCTTCTGTCCACTCTAATTGGCCCCTTATTTATCCTACTTCTGATCCTCACTTTTGTTCCCCCATTTTAAACAAGCTAATTGAATTTGTCAAAGAACGCATTAACACTGTCCAGCTCTTTATACTATGACAACACTGTATCACTGTATCACTGTCTTCCTGTTCATCATCTATTTGCTCGAGCGGGCACCAGTAACATCTCCCGTATGACCTGTCTCATGCAAGTAGAGCCCAAGGGCACCTGCTTGCTCCAGGAACATAAAGAGAATCAAACCATTCCATCAGGTCATGGGAATGAGGTTTATAATTGTTACTGGTATTTGGCATATCAAATATGACATATCAAATACGACACGGGTAGCTTGCCAGGCTCTGCCACTATGACAACAGTATGAACAAATTCATAGGACAGGCCCTGAGGAGGATTCCTCAGTTTAAAAACAGAAAGGGGGACCGGAGTGATAGTCCAGCGGGTAGGGCGCTTGCCTTGCACGCAGCTGGCCCATGCCCACCCGGGTTCAATCCCCGGCATCCCATATGGTCCCCTGAGCAACGCCAGGAGTGATTCCTGAGTGTAGAGCCAGGAGAAACCCCTGAGCATCGCCGGGTGTGGCCCCAAAAGCAAAATAAAAAAAAAAAAACAGAAAAGGGGGAATGTTAGGGGAGTTTTGCAGGCAGGTTCAATGAGCCAAAAGGCCCCATGTTGCTGTGGAAAGTCACCAAGGGCTTGTCATCACCCCCACCCCCCCATCCCATCCGGCCTTGGGAAGAACATTTGGGCAGGCTCAGCCCAGCAACCTGGAAAAGTAAGTTTCACTGCCCCTCCTGTTATCTAGAAACCGCTTGGGTGCACGCAGGGCATACTGATGTTTAGAACATCCAGGGACATAACAATACAAGTTGTCTGTGCAACTTGAGCAATGTCATTCTTTGAATCATGTTCTTTAAGTTTGCGCAGGTTATGACGTGAATTATGCCTATATAATCTAAAGCTTCCCCTTACTCAGGGTCTTGCCTTGGCCTGCGTGCCTGAGAGCTTGACCCCAGCTAGCTGGCTTAATAAACTCTGTTTGCTTTTTGCATTACTGGCTGGTTTCTTTGTGATTCCTAAGAACTTGCAACTCTGGACCCTAACAATTCCAAAAATAATCAGCTAATTTTTTTTGGTTTGTTTTTTGTGTCACATCCAGCAACGCTTAGGGGTTACTCCTGCTTTGCACCCAGGAATTACTCTTGATGCTCAGGAGACCATATGGGATGCTGGGACTCAAACTCGGGTTGGCCTCATGCACAGTAAACTCCCCTATCTGCTCTACTACCGCTTGAACCCCACTCAGCTCTCTTTTGGTGTTCTCTTTTCTTTTAGATATTGGCCTGGCGTTGGATGACAGATTTAGCTAATCTGGGAGCTTTGGTGTTTTGTCCACTCCCAGTTTAATCTATTTAAGCCAAGGTTCATTCTTTTTTTTTAACATTTTATTATACCACCGTGAGATATACAATTACAACGTTGTTCACACTTGTGGGTTTCAGTCACACAGTGTTCCAGCACCCCGCCCCTCCACCAGTGCCCCTCAACCACCACCCATGTCCCAAATTCCCTCCCCCTCCCATGTCCTGCATAAATGGCAGGTTCTTTATCTCCTCTCTCTCTCCCTCTCTCTCTCCTCCTTCTCCCACACATTGTGGGTTACACTATGTACACTTAGAAGCCATCATTTGTATTTTTTGTCTGTATTTAATGCTCAGTTCTATGTTGGTATCAGACCTTTTGACATTTATTCACACATGTTCCCTCTCTATCTTACCTAACCTCTGACTCCCACGCGCTTGTGGTAATTTCCACTTTTGGTAAGATCACCTGGTATATTTATGTCATGCAAATAAATGCAGTCATTCTATGTCTCTCTCTTTCCTTCTGACTAATTTCACTCAACATGATTCTTTCCATGTCCATCCATTTATAGGCAATTTTCATAACTTCATTTTTCCCTGACAGCTGCATAGTATTCCATTGTGTAGATGTACCTCAGTTTCTTTATCCAGTCATCAGTTCTCGGGCATACTGGTTGTTTCCAGGTTCTGGCTATTGTGAATAGTGCTGCTATGAAAATAAAAGTGCGGATTGTGTTTCCGCTGTGTGTTTTTGACTTCCCAGGGTATATTCCCAGGAGTGGTATGGCTGGGTCAAAGGGGAGCTCAATTTCTAGTCTTTGGAGGAATGTCCATATTGTTTTCCAGAAAGGTTGTACAAGTCGACATTCCCACCAACAGTGTGAGAGTCCCCTTTTCCCCGCATCCACGCCAGCACTTGTTGCTTTTACCCTTTTGGATATGGGCTATTCTCTGTGGTGTGAGGTGATATCTCATTGTTGTTTTGATTTGCATCTCTCTGATGATTAGTGATGATGAGCATTTTTTCATATGCCTTTTGGCCATTCGGATTTCTTCCTTGTCAAAGTTTCTGTTAATCTCTTCTCCCCATTTTCTAATGGGGTTGGCTGTTTCTTTTCTTATATAGCTGTACCAGTGCCTGGATATTAACTCCTTATCAGATGGGTATTGGGTGAATATTCTTTCCCATTCTGTGGGACTGTGTTTCTATCTTGGTCACTGTTTCTTTCGAGGTGCAGAAGCTCTTCAGTTTCATGTAGTCCCATATGTTTATATTTTCTTCTAGTTGCTTTGTTAATGGTGTTTCACCTTTGAAGATGTCTTCAGCTTCAATGTCGTGGAGGGTTTTTCCTATATTTTCTTCAACGTATTTTATGGAATCAGATCTGATATTGAGATCTTTAATCCATTTTGATCTGATTTTTGTGCAAGGTGTTAGACACAGGTCCAAATTCATTTTTTTACATGTAGCTGTCCAGTTTTCCCAACACCACTTGTTAAAGAGGCTTTCCTTACTCCAGTTAAGCCAAGGTTCATTCTAATGAGACCTTTCTTCTATGTAAACACTGCTAGAGGGTGTGGCAGTTACAGAAGTCACCTTGATTGAATAACTTCTGACTTATACATCTACTAAGACTTCTATGTTTTCTAGATTGGGCACAGCTCCTCTTTATACCCCACTGCACCCAGCGTGGGACACCCTGGCTACGTTGAGACTATAGGAAGGCTATAGGAAGGATCATATTAGTTTGCTCTAAGCAGGTGAGTGTGACCCTTTCAGTATATGGAGAACAAGATACTCCAAAGTCACCCTGGTGCAGATAATAAATAAGAAGCCCTTGTGGGTACCATCTAGATTATATGAAGCTCAGTGAAATGAAGATGCATGTATTACTTTATATCAACCCCCCCTCTCTCTCCAGTGTTTTACATAAGAGATAATCTCGGGATTAGTTCTTGACATAATCTTTATTTATACCTGCAATAGGGTGTAGCACCGCCCTTCTACACTCTGTTTAGAGTTCTTTGTTGACAGGACCCTCCCTGTTGGATTTCTTTGGTGTATATAAGGGAACCGCTTTGGCTCCTGTGGCTTTTTGCTCCTTGGCTTTTTGCTTCTTCTTTTGTGTAGGACTCTTCTCGGGTGAGATCCTCTCTCTTTGGTGGGAGATTCAGGCTCTTTTGTATGGTCTAAGTTCAGACCAGAGCTAGAGTTCGTTCATTATATTGGAGTGCTGTAAAAGGCTTTTTGGAACTGCTCAGGAGTTTTCATCCATCCCCCGGCGGCCCTCGGAGGTAGAAGAGAACTTCTATCCTGACACTGTCGGGACCCTGGCGGCATCCCTGACATCCTGGTAAGCTTTCTACTACTGTTTGTTGTGTTTTGGGATCATATTTGACAATGCTCTGGGATCATTCCCCATGGTGCTGGGGAGACATGCATTGAAGGGATTAAACCTGGACCTAACACGTGGCTGCTTTGTGGCCACGCAATATCTCGAACTAGTAGAAACCAGCCACATTCTAGAAACTCAGAAAGTCAATGCAAGAACAGAAATTGACCAGATTCGTCCATAACAAACCAGAAAAAGAAGTCATGACTTTATCAATACCATTGCCATATATGTGCTGTAATGGTCAATATCATTAGTGCTGGCTGAGGGAGCAGGCATGGGGATAGGGGCATGGGTGAGAAATGAGGGTCTTTGGTGGTGGGAACACACTGGTGGTGGAATTGGTGTTGAATTATGAATCTTTCTAACTATATTATGAAAAAACTTTGTAAATTATGGTGTTTTAATAAAAAAAAAAAAAACACCTAGGCCTTATACATGCAAAACACATGCAGCAGCTATTGAGCTGTTCTCAGTTCAGTA